>JBBPBO010000005.1:68517607-68639868 GCA_037974295.1 Cicer cuneatum
AGGTTTTTTTTTTTGTGTATATCTTTTTTTTTTTAAACTTAAACTCTCCAATATTCTCTAGAAATGTATATACCAAAATATCCTATTTAACCTTCATAAAGTCGTATCATCGCACATAAATTAACAACTTAATTCTATTTTATTAACAACTTGTTTTAATTTATCATCCGGATCTAATAAATAATAATAATAATAATAATAATAATAATAATAATAATAATAATAATAATAAAGTATATTATATTATTACTTTTATTATTTTTTATTTATTAGATCGAGAGGAAAAATAGGAAGAAGTTGTTAACAAAATATAATTAAGTTGCTAATTTATCTGCAAAATAGAATAGAGTTGTTAAAATAATATAGCAAGTTATTTGTATTGCCACATCTACTCAACTACATTAAATTTAATGTATTTTTTTCTATTAATGTATTTTGTTTGATTTTATTAATATAATTTTATTTTTTTAAATATTTTTATGATTTTTTATTTATTAAATTAACAATTATTTGTTTTGTCAACATAAAAAATAAAAAAATGAAAAGGTTATAGATAGTCACGTTTCGGAGATGTGGTTTCCTAGTGCCAAAAAAATCATCCAATCGTAAGACGGAAATGCAACTCCAAAATTAAAAAAATAAAAGTAGTATATTTTGATATATAAATATGAATATATTGAATTTTTTTTAAAAAAAGAGGATATACATGAAAAAAACCGAAAGATGATGCAAAAAAAAAAAATCAATAAAATGTAAAATTTAAAATAGAAAAATGTAATGAAAAAGATCTTTTATTTTTTTATTTAAAATTAAAAAAATATGACAAACGATGTTTATATGTTTCTGCATAGATTTTATGATCTTTTTCAAACTCGAATTTTCTTACTTTTAATTTGTTGAAATGTTGAGAGATTAAATAATTTGGTTAGTTGTTTCCGGAGATGAGTTAATTAGTGAAGCAGTTGATGAAATTTAATTGGTTAAATCTAATTAGTTAATTGGTTAAGATAGAAAATATATCCAATAATAGAACTCTTTTAGCTCTTTGTATTTTTTATAACTGTTCAATATATTTGTCAAAAAAAAAATTGTTCAATAAAAATTATTAATTCACCAAAAAAAGGGAAAGGTCACCCAAAAAATTCAATGTAAAATATTTTAAGAAACTTTTCTTTATATCTAACTCTAAAACTAATTTTCAATATCCAACAGATTCACTCTTTAAGGTTAATAACAGCATACTAACCAAAAACAAAAAGTGCTTGATCGGTTTTAATATGCCACTATGAACTACCAAAAACCAAAATGCTTGCCCAATAAACACAATCAATTACCCATTATTTTCAATTGAATTTATTTGTGTGCATCAAATCATATAAAACAACATTAAAAAATATATATATCCAAAAAAATAAAGTATATCCAAAAATTGTCAATCATTTCATTACCAATATTTTCAATAGCTAGGAAGAATTATAACAACATAAAGGAAGGGAAAACCACAATCAATTCTTAAAACTAATTAGAAAGAAGAAAAGTTATTACTATTGTTGCCAAGTTCATGATTCAGTGCTTCCTCAAGCCAAAACCAAGACTCTTCCATCAATTCAGGACTTAACCTAAACATCAAAACACAAAACTCCATCTGAGTAAGTGCTCCATCATTATCTAAATCACCTTCTTTCATCATGCTAACAAGTTCATCTTCCTTCAAATCTTGAAGACCCAAAAGTGCAGCATTTCTTCTCAAACTATCCAAAGTGATTACTCCTTTGTCTTTATCCATCAACAATTGAAACCCATTACATAGCTCTTTGATTAATCCTTCACCACCTAGCTTGTTGGCTATCACTGGTAACAAATCTTCAAAACCATTTGATTTGTCATTGGTAGACATTGTTGAAAGAGAATGTGATTTGGTTGAATTTGAGTTTTTTTTTTCTTTTGGTGATTGGTTGGTGAATGAATGAAATACGAAGAGGGCTATTTATATATGTATTTAATTTAATTTTTTATTTATAAAAAAGAATATGAAAAGGAAAATGGAAAAGATCGTGGAAGGAAGGAAGGAGAGGAAAGACAATATGAGCCCTGTTGGGATGACAGCAAAGAAACAGAGAAATATTCGGTCATCAGCATTGATTGTGGACAAGAAACCACACCTGCTTCCCTGTTTCCTCGAAAGTTTGTCAGGGGTATATTCGGTAACTCCAATGCCTTATGATGTAAGTAATGAGCTTGCCTTTGTCAAAGTAATGATAAATGCTATAGTTTTTTAATTTACTATTTTTTTAAGTATTTTTTTTAAAAATGAATTCAAGTAATTTATGAATTTCTATTTTATATTATATAATTTTTTTTAATTTTATGGTTATGGTTATGATTATAATTAAATATTTTTAAAAAAATTATTTATTATAATTTAAAATAAATAATTTTAAAAATATAAATAAAGTTTAATTACAGTTTTGGTTTAAATTAATTCATGGAATTGGTTCCTTATTTTAAAAGTTGACAACTTTGGTCCTTCTTTCAGATTTTTAAACTAAAAAATGACAATTTGACATATTTCAAATGACGTATTATAAAATTCTATAATATAGAACCATTTAGATGTATTAATTATTCATATATCATTAATTAAATTAAAAATATGAAAAAAAAATTAAAGTTGAAAGCTAAATTTTTACATTTTATTTCAATTTCATAGGTGTTAATCATTCTACATCATCGTATCATATGTTACATTATTTAAAACATCTACATCATCATTTTTTAGTTAAAAAATAAAATGGATGGACCAAAATTGTCGACTTTTTGAAATGAATGACCAATTTCGTGAATAAAAAAAAATAAAGGGACTATAGATGCAACTAAGCCTATAAATAATAAATAATTTAAAATAATAATTTATTATAAATTAAAAGAATTAACTAACTAAATAAATGAAACTATATTAGATTAGTAAATAATATATTTAGTATAATTTTAAATTATTTATAAATAATTTAAATTTTAAAATAATTAATATTTCAAAGTAAATAATTTGTTTATTTATTTTAATTTAAAACAGATAAATAAATAAATAATATATTAGATTGATAAATTTTAAATTACTACTTGTAAAATATTTTAAATATTAATTAATAAAATTTATTTTTAATTAAAAATATCTTTTTTTGTCATTTTATATTTTTAAATTAATTAAACTATTAATTTTATCAAATACTTCAATTAATTTAACTGCTATAAACTAATATTACCAAACAAATCTAAAATGTAATGTTAAGAGTAAATATTTTTTTTTTATTAAATAAGAGTAAATAATTAGTTGGTAGTAAAACTAAATCAATCTAATATCTTATTGTAAATTTTTTGGTCTTTGGTTGAGTATCGGTATCTACAAAATTAAAAATAATTCAAAATCAAATTTATTTAAATATTAGTTGAATATAGAAAGTGATGTTACATTAACTCATTAGATGTTTGGAGGTATATCCAACAAAACACCAGGGTAATAGAGCGTCCACTCACTCAACATTTCAAAATTATCATTGAAATTCTAAAATGTCAATCACTTTATCTTTCTAATTAAACTTGCTATTAAATCTATTACTAATATTATTCACTTAAATTCAAATTTATTCAAAAGAATTAGCTCAATAGTTTTGGTTGGGACGTCAATTGACTATTAAGAAGGAGCTTCAAAGATTGATATCTACTACTAATATTTTCTAACAAACAAACGACTAATATTTATCTATAAAAAATACAATTTTAAATTTATTCTTGATATTACTAAATTAATGTCACTATTCTAATCCGACTTAGAGAAAAAATTGATTACAATTTTACAATTTTAGTAATTATTTTAAAATATCGATAAGGTGAGAGACTAGATTGATACAATTTAGTAAACTAGAAATGTTTCTCTCTTTCTCTCTCTTTCTCTCTTATAATGTCCTAAATATTTCTACATAAAATTATTCAAAAATTCGAAGGATACACATTATTTGATTTAAAATTTGGAATAAAAAATGAAAACAAAAATTTTTAAAGGACTAAAAATTGACAAATTTTTGTATAAAGAAACAAAAATTGGGAATTTTATATAATAAAAATTCATTAACCCTTTAAATTATGTGATTTGAGTTAACAAGTTGAATTGAGTTCTTTGCGAGCTTTAATTGAATTGAGTTTGAGGTAAAACAAAAAACTCATTTCAATCTCGAATCAAGTTCTAGTTGAACCAATTCATATTGTGACGCAGTCGGAAATCGCAAAGGGTTAGCAAGCGCTAATCCTAAAAAAAGAACAAGTTCTGGAATCCACCAGAGAAGAGAAAAACTCTCAAAATTAATTATTTTATTCAAAGATACCTTTTGTTACAGCATAGAAAGTCTTTAAATAGATAATAGAAACCATAGTATGAAAATTAGGTAAAACAGAAAAGCCCTAAATTAAAGGAAAAGCTAAAACGGCTATAAAACAGAAAAACCCGAAATTACGGAAAAAACTAAAACGACTACTTTGAGGCCCAAGACGAGCTCAAAACGGTTCTGGAGCCCATACTTCATGGCAAAGCCATCAGTTGTGCTCGTGGCGCGATTCCCTTTTCGGAAAGGTATAACAATAGACAATGTGACACGAGACGATTGTTTTCCGCTGCTTTTGTCCGCAAAGGCGTTTCTTCCTCGATTCTGGCCTTGAACCCTCCTACATCAGTCTCATCCACTTCCAAGAACTCGACCCCGAGTTCATACCAGAATAAAGGTCAGCATCTTCATGGAACTCATAAATATCAGCCACATTAACTTTAGCAACTCAAAACCCACAATCTCTTGAGCTAAGGTAATCAACAAGGAAGCTCTCCTACTCAACGCATCTGCTACCTTGTTCTAGGAGCCTGATTTGTGCTGAATGATAAATGGGAATTTCTACAGAAAACTCACCCAGCGAGCATGCATCTTCTGACTATGGAGGAACTTCTGGGCAAAGTGGTCAGTGAACAAGATAAACTCCCTCTGAATCAAAAAATGCTCCCATTGCCTCAAAGCTCAAAAGACTGCATAAAACTCCTGGTCATAAGTACTCCACTTCTGCCTGGCGTCGCTCAGTTTTTCACTAAAGAAAGCCACTGGTCGCTTCTCTTGTGAAAGTACAGCACCTACCCCTACTCCACTGGCATCACACTCCACCTGGAATATCTTGTCGAAGTCAGGTAAAGCGAGAACTGGTGTTGTGCAAAGCTTCTCCTTGATCATCGCAAAGCTCTGCTCTTGTTCAGGTCCCCACTGGAATTTTCCTTTCTTCAAACACTCGGTGATAGGCGCAGTAATGGTGCTGAAGTCGCGCACAAACCTCCTATAGAAAGTAGCCAGGCCATGGAAATTGCGTACTTCCGTCACAGACTTAGGTGTAGGCCAGTTTCTGATAGCATTCACCTTCTCTTCGTCCACCTGAATCCCATCTTCACCGACAACAAAACCCAAAAACAACAGCTTGTTGGTACATAAGGTGCACTTCTTCAAGTTGATGTATAACTGGCGCTCTTGCAAGACCTGTAGCACTTGCTTCAAATGCCCTAGATGATCCTCCTTGGTTTTGCTATAAATCAGAATATCATCAAAGTAAACCACCACAAAAGAGCCAGTAAAAGGACAAAGAACCTGATTCATTAGCCTCATGAAAGTACTGGGGGCGTTGGATAACCCGAAAGGCATGACCAACCACCCGTAAAGGACCTCTTCTTCGGAACTAGAGTCCGATTCAACACGAGCCTGCAAGCCTCCATGTGGACGCCTGGGCGGTTCGTCTCTCCTGCCTCTGTCCCTCCTATTAATGATGGCGTTCACTTGAACCGTCAAAGCTGCCACCTGAGTCGTCATTTGCGTAGTCAAAGCAGTAAGGGCCGCGGTAAAAGCCGTAGTGATACCCTCGATGTCTGCTCTTGTGACTGATTGATTTCCCATGGCTGTTCAAGCTACGAAAAGAAACAGGAGAAAGCCTGCTCTGATGCCACCTGACGCAGTCGGAAATCGCAAAGGGTTAGCAAGCGCTAATCCTAAAAAAAGAACAAGTTCTGGAATCCACCAGAGAAGAGAAAAGCTCTCAAAATTAATTATTTTATTCAAAGATACCTTTTGTTACAGCATATAAAGTCTTTAAATAGATAATAGAAACCCTAGTACGAAAATTAGATAAAATAGAAAAGCCCTAAATTAAAGGAAAAGCTAAAACGGCTGTAAAACAGAAAAGCCCGAAATTACGGGAAAAACTAAAACGACTGTTTTGAGGCCCAAGACGAGCTCAAAACGGTTCTGGAGCCCATACTTCATGGCAAAGCCATGAGTTGTGCTCGTGGCGCGATTTCCTTTTCGGAAAGGTATAATAATAGACAATCTGACACCAGACGATTGTTTTCCGCATTTTCGGCTGCTTTTGTCCGCAAAGCCGTTTCTTCCTCGATTCTGGCCTTGAACCCTCCTACATCATATTGAGTCGACTTGAGCCAACTTCGACTTAACTCAATTGTCCGAATCATACTCACTATTGCCCTATCACAAAATTAGCTTATCAAACAAATTGACGTCAACTACGGGTTTCTAAATGGTGACATCTCTAAATTAGTCTATATGACTCAACCCCAAGATTTATTCAAGGTGATAGCTCCCTAGTTTGCAAATTAAACAAAGCTCTATATAGACTCAAACAAGCACCAATGGCTTTGTTCCACGAACTACAACAATTCCTTCTCACACTTGGTTTTCACTTTGCAAAGAGTTGTGTTTCCTTTTCAATAAATTACCTTTACCATCAAATTCCCCATTTGTTTATGTAGATGATGTCATCATCACTGATAATTCAAAAGTAGCCATTAACTCCTTTATTCAATCTTTCAACTCAAAATTTCCCCTCAAAGACCTTGGTAACCCTAACTAATTTATTGGTACATTGGTTTCAAAACTATAAATATATACAAATTAAATTTGTAATCTACATAAATATGAGTTCAATTACATATAATTTTATTTATTATTAAATAAAATTTAATCTTTATTTATTATTACTTCTTAAATGGATGAAAATGAAAAAAATTGTATTATTAATTTTTTAGCACCAAATAATTTAGTTGCACCTTCAATTTAATGTCTTCTCAACTGTCAACCAATTCTTTTATAAAAGTCAAAATAGTTTACCTTTTTTATTTATTTTTATATGTGTGTCAAAATAGTCTACTCTATGCAGATGAATTAAATTCCAAATAAATAGTCAAAACTAGGAGGAAGGGTATATGAAGAATTATGCGTAAACTAATTTTAAGGAAATGGAATTTGCCATGCTTTGTTGATGACTTGATTCCAAAGCAGACTAAGTCGGTTAGCTCAATAACGATGGAATTCGGAAACACCACTTAAACTTCCCTGCTTTCTCAATGGGAAAATAATATAGAGTAAACCACTGTTTTGTTGCTTGAGTTATAACTTTAAATCAGTTATCTAATCGAATGTTCAAATAGTATTTAAAAATATATAATTTATTATTATAAAAATTTACTTTTTAATCAAACTATATATTATAAAATTCACTTTTTACAAATTATCGTAAAGTTGTTTGAAAAATACAATTTATGTTAAAATAATATCTGATTATTATTATATTACAGATTAAATTAACAAATATTTTTGATAATTTAAAAATTAATTGAATTTTTAATTGAATCAATAATCAAACCAACAACTTCCAATATTATTTTAAACCGACAACTTCTAATTCTTGCTCTTTCTATATTTTTTCCTCTTATTTTAATGAAATGTGACTCAAACAATTTGACACCGGAAGCGTCCACGCTCCGCAGCATCTATAACAAAAGGTGAATATACATTATTTAACTCTAGCTGTCATTTTTAATTCATTCACCAAATAAAATAAATCAGTGTTAATCTCCCTTCTAACTTTTGTATTGTTGATACAACATATAATTCATCTTGATTAAAAACAAATACTTCCTGTGATTCTTTTTAATTGTCATGTTTAAAAAAAATTGTTCTTATTTAAGTGTCGTTTTTAAAGATTAATGTAATATTAATTTGTCAAAAAATATCTTATTGTTTATTAAAAAGTGATAAATATATGAAATGAGATTAAAAAGTGATTTAGAACATTATAGGAAAACAAATAAATGTATATGTAATACTTTGATTTTGTCCGACCAATTAAATTATAATAGTCATAATATATTTAGTTTTATGTTGCCATTATTTTATTTTTCCTTATAAAATCTTAAAATTTTCAAAAAAAAAATGTTTTTGCATCAATAATTATTAATAAAAAAATAAAATGAAAATAAAAGTGATATAACAAAAAAATAATAAATATTGATACTCATTTCATCTCATCTCATGAAATTATAATTATAACCACGTCAAAGGAAATAATACAAAATGACACATAATGAATGAATTAATTAATAAAATGAAAATTAATGATCATCGCCCTATGGCGGTTATGCGCATGATAAAAAGGTAATGAGACAAAACTTTGAGTTTGAAACAAAAGAAAAACGAAAAGATGGTTCTGCAACCTATGTCCAACTTATCGGAAATATTGCAAACTAAAGCTACAAATGGGGGAAAACACTTAGTTTATCCAAAACATACTCTATTTCTCAAACATATATAAAAAGAGAATAAACAAAATCAAATAAAAACAAATAGACTAAAAATAGGAAAGCAGATGAGATGTAGGGGAAATTAGATTATGAGCAAGTAAATTAAAGCACCAAAAGTTAAAATTATGTGGAAACCCAAAGAGAAGGAAATCAACTGTAAACACAGTGTAAAAACTCTATAAATACATTTATTTTTTGGAAAGAGGGGCTGACATTTTGGTTGAAATATGATACTAACTCACTTAGAAAAAACACACAAAGAATATAAGTGAAGAAATACAAGAAGAAAGCAACAAACTTACTACTACGCCAGAAGTCGAGGTAGCGGAGGAACTCGTAGCCGCGTCGACCGTAGTCCCCTATCGCTCTCTTCTCCCCGAAGTCACTGCTCCGTATTGTCTTTACATCGACGACCACTTGTTGTTGTGCAATACCCCAAAAGTGTCCATGTATTTTGTCCCTCGTTCACCTTATTTCTTCTTTTTTTTTTTGCAAAATACTTGCCACCCCCACACCCGTCTTTCTATTTTTTCTTCTTTTTCTGTCTAGATTTAGGGTTTACTTATTTTTATATTTCCCTTTTTTTAGGTCGTATTAAAATTAAGTTTACTTTTCTCTTTAACTTCAACATTTTTTAAAACTTATTTTTATAAACAATTTAATCAAATCCCTTTAAAATGATTAAATAGATACGATATCTTTTTAATCTTTGAGTTTTTATGACACAAGTTGTACAATTTGGTAGTTTTAAAACTCATTTTTATAAACAAATTAATCAAATCGCTTTAAAATGATTAACTAGATGTGACATCTTATTAATTATTGAATTATTAGGACATAAGTTGTACAACTTGGTTGTTTTAAAACTATAATCTTAATTATTAAAATAAATCGACTCATCATAATCAATGTCTTGTACTCGGTGCTATTTTTTTCCTCAAACTAGCAATATTTTTTTTGTTACATTTTTTACTTAAGAACTACGTAACTTTGATATCTCCATCACACTTGGTGATACATAGGAACAAATTGCACTCTTGTCAAACACAATAATCAAGAACATTAATTATAGGTAACTGTTTTTTAATGGATTGTTAGGGTACTAATACTTTCCCTACGCAGAACTGACTCCCTAACCTTAAATTTGGTTTCAAATACCATTTTTCTGTTCATAAGGGTTTCCCAAATTTTTCCTTGTTAAAATAAAATTTAGCGGCGACTCCACTGAATTCGTGCTAACCTCGAAATTTTAGGTTGTGACAGTATCAAAAGTAATAGACTTTATTGGTTGTCTCCATATGTGTAAAAAAATAAAAATTAAAAACTAATAAAGAACGGAGAAAACTTAAAGAAGCTTTTTCTTACAATCTTACAAACAACACTCCTGTTCGTAAATAAAAACTTGAGGGATTGTCAACAGTATATTGTGTTCAAGTCATCAGGGTGTTTAAGTTAAGTGCTTTTTGGAATGAATTAGATCCACTTTGTGTTTGTTTCATACACATTATATAGCCGAGCTCATTAGGCGGTTTTCTTGTTTTCTGAGTAACTTCCTTCGACTATCTCGATGTGGGAGTTGTGGCATCTTCCCACTTACTCCACTCACTTTTGGTTTGACTGTGTCTCATGACTTGAGACTCAAGTTTGCTCTCTTGAGTTGAGTTGAATTGAACCCGATGTCTACCTTTGTTTGGGATTTAGTAACTCGATTTATAGGCCAAAATAATCTATGACAACCCACAACCTCAAGCATGACGCTTGTTGTAACACTCTAAATTTTATAATGAACTATTTTATTAATTAAATAGAATTTTAAATAATTAATTTGATGTTAAAATTATTTTAGAATATATGTTGATAAATTTTATGACTAATTTTCGTTATATTGTTTCTTTCTATGATGTGCTAGTTTGATATATTATATTAAATGAGTGATATAAATAATAAATATTGTATTTTATTATTTTATATATTTTTCTAAAAATAATAGTATTTTAGTGTAATATTTTAAATAATAAGATTTTATGCAATTTTACGTGTATATACGCCTACCCAATTAATGTAATATTTTTCTGTGCGTTTTGACTGATGTTAAATATGCACGTAGTTATATTTCAATTATTTATAACTAATTTCTATTTTTAGTTATTTGTTTTATAAATAATTATCTTGGAATAGTAGTGATATTGTGTTTGATTCCCTTTATTTTTATATACTTGTTATGACATTGTAATTTTATATATATTTATTATGATTTAGTAATTAATATAAAGTGTTGATGTTATATTTATTTATTTTATAATTTTGACTATTCTCTAATAATGGTAATATTTTAATTTGAGTATTTGGAAAAATAAGTATTATTATATTATTTATTTGAAATATGAGAGTTTTGGTTATTAATGTATTTTAAAGATTAATTACTTTAATTACTTTATTTGATAAAATATAAGTTTTGAAATATTAGTAATATTTTAGTAATTGTTTGTTTTATTAAAACAATAAATAAATAAAAGTAAGGAATAAAATGAGTTTCATGAGTTAAGCCCATATGTAAGAGTAAAACCTAATTAAACAATAATAAACAAAAAAAATTAATTGAAAAGGAAAAGAAACAAAATAGAAGAGCAGCAGCCTCACGGCAGCAGTCAATATGAGAGAAAATAAAGAAAATCGCACTATGCCAAAAAATGCCTTTTACAATGCGCATTTTAAAGCACTTCATAACTAAAAGCGCTGTTGTATAATATTTTAAAATTAACGGAGGATACAACCGCGCTTTACTGACAAGCGCTGTTGAATAGTCATACAGGATTTAGGATTTACAACGCTTGTAGGATCACAGAGCGCTTTCACATAATATTTACAGCGCTTTTTAGAGTGCTTTGTATACAAGCGCCGTAAACGCTGTAAATGTTTTGAAATTTAATTTTTAAAAGTTTTTTACTGCGCTTATGGACAAAAGCGGTATAAAATTACAAGTTTAGTTCAAGTTATATATACTTGATGAATAAATAAACGAAAACATATTTAATACGTTCTCTCCCTTCGAACCCTACGAACCTTCCTCTCCTCTACTGTGCGCCTATTTCTACTGAGTGATTGTTGTCTCAGGTACTGTATTTATTAATTTGTTGTTGTCTCTAAAACTGATAAATGGTTACCTGATAAATCATATAAAAGGTTATGATAGTAATTGGCATATCCTTGATAAATCTGTTCTGTTTTGAAATCAGACTTGTATGCATGACCTTGGACCTTGGTTTCCATTTTCCAATATTAGACTATATTATACTATAGATTGGTATGATGTTACAGATTGATAAATTTGTGTAACACAACATTCATATATAGCATTCATAAATTGTTACATGATATAGATTGATAAATTTGTGTAACACTGCATTCAAAAATTCTTACATGATAAATCATATAAAATTTGTTCGATCTGTTCTGTACTATTTTAAAATTAGACTTGTATGCATATATACTATAGATTGGTATAATGTTATAGATTGATAAATTTGTGTAACATTGCATTCATATAGGTCATATAAATGGACCGAAAATGGATGTCTGTCAATCGATTGTCAAAAGAGTATGAAAATGGAGGGAAGGAGTTTGTTGATTTTGCAGTGAAGAATGCAACAGACCTAAATCGAATCATTTGTCCTTGTTTAAAATGTTGTTTTGGAAAACGCGTTAGAGCAGATGAATTGGAAGGACATTTAGTATGGCATGGAATTGATCAAAGCTATACATGTTGGATAAGACATGGTGAGAAAAAAAAAGGGAACACTAGTTTTGAGAATGATGCGACATATGCTTCAAATGATTTTGACACAGATACATATGAGCGGGACCGAGTTGAGGAGATTGCAAAAGCAGTTGAAGAAGATCTTCGGGATTGTCCAAAAATATTTGAGTGTTTGTTGAGTGATGGGGAGAAACCATTATATAATGGTTGTGCTAAATTCACAAGACTTTCGGCGATATTAAAGTTGTACAACTTAAAAGCGATTAATGGATGGTATGGTAAAAGCTTCACAAAATTATTAACACTCCTAAAAGATATGTTGCCAGTTGATAATGAACTTCCCATTCGAACCTACGAGGCTAAACGAATTTTGTGCTCTATTGGCATGAATTATGAAAGGATTCATGCGTGTCCTAACGATTGCATTTTATTTCGAAACGAATATGAATTACTAAAGGCGTGTCGGAAATGCAATGTCTCTCGATATAAGAAGAAAAAATATACTCCAGCAAAAGTCGTGTGGTATTTTCCTATAATACCAATATTTAGGCGCATCTATCGCAGTGAAGAAGATTCAAAACACTTGACATGGCATGCAGATGAAATAATTAGAGATGGAAAGTTACGACACCATGCTGATTCTCCACAATGAGCAAAAATTGATCACGAGTATCTTGATTTCAGTAGAGAGTCAAGAAATCTACGACTTGCACTTTCTACTGATGAAATGAATCCACATGGTCTTCAAAGCATATCACACATCACGTGGCATGTGATTTTGTAGATTTATACCATACCTCCATGGTTATGTATGAAGAGTAAGTTTATGATGTTGTCGTCTCTGTTAATTTCTGGACCTAAACAATCGGGGAATGATATCGACTTATACTTGACTCATTTAATTGAAGATTTAAAAAATATGTGGGAGACAAGTGTGGAAGTTTATGATGGGTATAGGAAAGAATGTTTCAATTTGAGGGCTATGTTGTTCGGCACAATTAATGATTTTTTAGCATATGGTAATTTATCAAGATATAGCATTAAAGGTCAGTGTGCATGTCCGATATGTGAAGAGAGTACAGATTGGATGCGGTTGAAACATTGTAAGAAGAACGTCTTTCTTGGACATCATAGATTTTTACCTTTTAGTCATCATTATTGTCGGTGGAGAAATGCATTCAATGGAAAATCAGTGGAATGTATTGCTCCTTTAGCACCGATTGGATATCAAATATTGGAAAAAGTACAAGGTTTGACCAATAAATTTGGCAAACCATTTGCGGGAGAGCTTGTCAAAAATGGGTGGAAGAAAAAGTCAATTTTCTTTGAATTGCCATATTGGAAGTCATTGTATATAAGACATTTTTTTGATGTGATGCATATTGAAAAAAATGTATTTGATAGTGTTATTGGTACGTTACTCAGTCTTCTAGGAAAGTCTAAGGATGGCATCAATGCAAGATTGGATTTGGTCGATATGGGAATAAGAAATGAATTGGGTACCGTAAAGAAAGAAAATCACACATATCTACCTCCAGTCGCTCATACTCTATCTTGAAAGGAAAAAAATGTTTTATGTAAATTTCTACATGAAGTTAAAGTTCTAGAAGGATATAGTTCAAACATTAAAAATTTAGTTTGTATGAAAAACCTCAAGTTAAAAGGTTTGAAGACTCATGATTGTCATGTTCTAATGGAGCATTTGCTACCAATAGGTATACGTTCCATTTTACCTGAAAAAGTTCGACGAGCCATAACTAAATTATGTTTCTTCTTCTGGGAAATTTGTAGTAAAGTGATCGATCCTCAGAAATTACCGACATTGCAGAGGGAAATTGTTGTTACTTTGTGTGAGCTTGAAATGTATTTCCCACCCTCGTTTTTTGATATAATGGTTCACATTACTGTTCATCTTGTTAAGGAGACACAACTTTGTGGGTCAGCTTACATGAGATGGATGTATCCGATAGAACGATATATGAAAATATTAAAAGGGTATGTAAAAAGTAGAAGTCGACCGGAATGTTGTATTGCTGAACGGTACATTCGAAGAAGCTGCTGAATTTTGTACTGAATATCTATCCAATGTTGAATCCATAGGACTTCCTATGTCTCGTCATTCGGGCAGAATAATAGGAGAATGGATAATTGGAAAGAGAGTAATGACTATATTAAGGACATAATGGGAGCAAACATGTAAGACCCTTAATTTTTAATTAAAATTATGAAATTGATTTTAATTGTATTTTTGGGGATATTTGTAAAATATTTAATATATGTATGTTTGAGTGAATATATATATATAAATATTTATTTTGGAGGATGAATAAAAAATTATTGGATGAAGATTAAATTAATTTAATTACGAGTAATTAAATTAATCGGGAAGTTAATTGAGGATTAGTGGCTAATTGCAAGATAATTAAGTGCTGAAGGATCCAGCATTATTTTAACATTATTTTTGGGTAAGGTGGCACCACAAAAGCCTATAAATAGGAGTGAGAAGGATGGTGAAATCAGAACACCATCCCTCCTTCCTCACTGCCCATACTGCATGTAACAGTACCCCATTTTCCCTCCCATTCTGTTATGTTTTCTGTCCCAGCTCATGATTTCAAAGTGAAAAAAAAGAGGAGTTCCTCAAAAACACCATTACTTGAAAATCCAAGCATCAAACCAGAAAACCCCCAGTACTAAAGTTAATCCCCACATCATTACGGAGCTAGAGAGCTCAGTTTTGTAGCAGCAAACGCAGGCGGGAGATTCGCCGTTTTTTACGCACACACTTTAGCAGAAGCAGAACACGCAACAAGGGTAAGGACACCTTCCACTTTCTAGTTGCATTAGGGCTGTAAGTGCATAACTTTCATGACATTACTAGTGTTTTCATTACTGTTTTTGAAACTGGTTTTCCTGTTGCTTGAAAGAAATGAAAAATGCATTTTTTTTTATGTTTTTAAAAGCTCTGTGATGATGGCTGTTTGGGCTGAATGCACTAAAAGTTATGTTGTTTATATGGGAAAGTGGAAAAATGTCTTTTATGTTATTTTAAACATGATTAAAATGCATGTTCACAAAACTGTTTTGAAAATGGTTTTGAAATGCAAAAATGCATTATGTTTGTGTTTTGCTGCTCTGTGATGCTGCATGTTATTCTGATGTGTTGTGAAAGCTGAAATGCTTGCATATTATTCTGATGTGTTGTGAAAGCTGAAATGCTTGCATGTTATTCTGATGTGTTGTGAAAGCTGAAATGCTTGCATGTTATTCTGATGTTTGAGAAAGCTGAAATGCTTCTATGATGTTCTGATGGTTTGAAAATCTGGATGATTCTGATGATTGATCATTCTGTTTCTGGATGATTTGGTGTTAATGATTCTGATTCTGTTTCTGTTGTGAATGATTCTGGTGATGTTGATGATTTAAAAAAAACGGGATTTTTAACGAGGAAAGTATTGTCTGGAAAAAAAATGCTGAATCTGTTTTGATGTTTGGTTGTTTGTTTTTAAAAGAAAATAGTTTGAAAAGGGTTGAAAATCTCAGGAAAATTTCACTGGTTTTCGAAGGTGTATTCGAATACAACATGTGTGTATTCGACTACAACCTGTCAAGTTTCTGTTTTACTTTAGTTTTCAAACTTGTATTCGAATACGAGCCCCTGTATTCGAATACAGAGGAAGGATTTTTGCTTCTGACTTAGCATCTGTAATCGACTACGACCATGTCGTATTTGAATACAGAAGTGGGACTTTAACACTGTATTCGCATCTGTATTCGACTACAGGCATGCTGTATTTGAATACAGAATGCAGATTTCCACTAGTTTCAGCTTCTGTATTCGAATACAATGGGTCTGTATTCAAATACAGATTCGTGTTTTCCAGAAAATCAAGTTTTAAACACTGTGATATGCATTTTAAAATATTGAGAAACCTTGAGAAGGGTTACAGTGATTTTAAATGGAGTTCTTGAAATATTTTGAAGAGGAGAGGATGAAGTATTGAAAACCTTTAATGATATGGGAGAAAATGTTGAATTTTTCAAGGTTTGTCTTCTGTATCCGACTACAGGCATGCTGTATTCGAATACAGAATGTTAAAATTGCAGTTTCATGCTTCTGTATTCGAATACAAAGGGGTCTGTATTCGAATACAGATTCGAGTTTCCAGAATTTTCAAGTTTTTAAGAGTGTTTTGTAAACCCTGAGTGTTTGGGGGAATGTTGGGATTGTTGTGGGGAATTAAAATGGAACTTTTGGTGATATTTTGAAGTTGTGGTGATGAAGTTTTTGAAATTTTACTGATGTAATGAAAGATGTTGATTTGTGCACTGAGACTGCCTCTGTATTCGAATACCAGATGGCTGTATTCGAATACAGAGTGTGATTCTGCACTGTTTTTGGCTTCTGTATTCGAATACAGAGAAGTTGTATTCGAATACAGATTCGTAAAATTCTAGAAAATCCCAGTTTTGAACACTGTATTTGAATTTTAAGAGTTTGGGAAAACATTTCAAAATGTTAATGAATACTTGGCTGTTTAGTCATGTTTGTGATGATGATAATCTTGATTGTGCTGAGATTTTTAAATATGATGGAAAGGCATGAATTTTCTGTTTTTGCATACTGTTTCCAGAGAAGTGAAACACTGCATATTCATGCATTGCATAGTCAAGTGGTACCCGCGATGGGCCACAGAGTAATGCGCAACTACATGCTGATCTGTTGAGCCATTGCACGAGTGCTGGTCTGTTGAGCGACTGCACTAAGTACTGATCTGTTGAGCGATTGTACTTTGGTATATAGGTGCTGGTCTGTTGAGCGACTGCACTGGTACTGGACTGTTGAGCGTCTGTACCCTGAAATGCGCAGCCACGTGCTGATCTGTTGAGCGATTGCACGAGTGCTGGTCTGTTGAGCGACTGCACTAGGTACTGATCTGTTGAGCGATTGTACCTTGGTATATGTCAAACGTGCTAGTCTGTTGAGCGACTGCACGAGTGCTGGTCTGTTGAGCGACTGCACTAGGTGCTGATCTGTTGAGCGATTGCACCTTGGTCTTGAGGGCCGTTAAAGTCAAACATATTGTGCTGGTCTGTCGAGCGACTGCACCTTGGTGATTCCAAGAAAATTGTATACATGAGCATATACATATTGCATTGAGGGATTGACCGGTGGGTCACGTTTGATTATATGATGAATGGTTGGAACTTGAGTGTGTGTGAGTACTGTCCAGAATCTGAATTTCTGAATTAATGACTGTGTTTTGCTGAGGTGTTGTTTGTATTTACCACATACTTCATAATAATTGGCTGCTGTTTTTGAAAAGGCATATATGTCATTAAATTTCAAATGAGCATTATTATTTTCCTCATCATCATATGTTATATCATGGATATATTTGTTGCTGTGAAATATATGCTATGTGATTATTTGTTAATTTCGGTCGGTGACCCTTGCTATTATATTGTGGACTTTGGGCTTTGCCCTCAGATGCCCCCCAAACCCATGCCACCCGTGGGAACCCGAACGACGGAAACGTCGTTAGACTTCCTTGATCGCAATTCGCGCACTGCTTGGGTATTCGACCCCATCTCAAGCAGGGCGACTTACACGGGGTGGTTGGAGAGGACGAGTAGGACAGACGGCGTAGCGGATTTCGTGGAGCGCACACATACGAGTATAGATTTTCCCGTGCCTTCCCGTCTGGTATTGGAGGCACACAGAATTTTCGACGATGCTGAGGAGTCCGCTAGAGGGGTTGAGACAGAGGCCGCCGTAGGTGTGGTGACTCCCAACCCGGTGATTGGAGGAGTTGTACCTGAGTCTGAGGCAGAAGGGAAGAATGATGAGTCGAAGCTAGTAGCAGCTGAGATTCCGGGTCCGTCCAGGATCTTCGATGATTGTTATGAGATTCCGGCACCGCCGAAGCGACCGAGACTATGTATTGATCTGACTTCGGAGGAGTCCGACCCCTCTCTGTATGATGAAGAGGAGGATGTTACGTCGAGGCGAGCGGCAGATTCAGAGGAGACTTGCTTGGGATGCGGAGGAAATCCGTGCTACGGTAGCTTTATCGCATGATCAGTTAGACTTGATGTATAGGATTTGAGCTGGAAATGTATTTTGTTTTTAGTTTGAAAAACAATTGTTGTACTATTTATTCCGCACTCTGATATTGACTTTGGGGAATATTATGACATTATTATCTTTCAAAAATGTCTTACTGTTTATTATTAAATTTCCAGAATTAAGTAATTATTGAGATTACGATGAATTTATTTTGTTACGTTCGTCGGTTAATCCACGACGTACTATTTTATGAAAAACTTTATTTTAATTAAATCTGGAAAATTATTTTGTTATTGATAAAAAAAAAATGCACCCGCGCTGTGTTTTAAACTCGGGGTGTTACAAAACACAATTGTATGTTCTGCACAATGATGAGGGTCAACTGTATGTTACAATACACATGGATCAATTACCTAGTTTGAACATGAATAGGAATAAAATTTGGATAACATGAGAATACAATTGAAGTTTTATAACATGGCTAAAAAATCACATTAACTCAAAGTTTGATATAGACCCCGCTTCAACTTCAGAGAGATTGAGGTGGCTAGCAAATGGCCCGGGTTTACATGTCTTTTCTTACACCGGTTATGTAATTAATGGCTATACATTTTATACCACAAAACAAGATGATCAAACCACTATGCAAAATAGCGGAGTTACTCTAGTAGCTGAAGCGATGCATATCTCAAGTGTAAAAGACAAAAACCCAATATATGCAAATCTATCATATTTTGGGGTTATCGAGCACAAATGGGAGTTGGATTACACTATGTTTCGTCTTCCCATCTTTGGTTGCAAGTGGGTCGATAATAATAATGGCGTTCGGATTGATGAGTCTGAAGTGGAAATGTTGCTTGACAAGAAAGGGGGGTTTGAATTGGAAAGCTGTCTTTTATAAATTTTCCCGTCAACACTTTAAAATTTAACTCAAGAATGATCTTGGTTACAAAATAGAGAACGTTTTTGATTAGTTTTAAAAGGCAGAATAATCTTAATAGTAAAGGCAGAAAAAGGAGAACGTTCTGGAAAACACAGAACGTTCTGGTTTGCTTTTAAAACAGAAAATTGTTTTTTCAACTTAAGTAAATAAAGAGCTGAATGTAAATAGAGTTAAGGAAGAGATAATACGCAGAGAGTTATCCTGGTTCACCCTAACTTGGGCTACGTCCAGTCCTCACACCAGTGAGTTTTTCCACTTAGTGTTTAAAGCAAAGTACCCACTTGGTTTTACAACTCCTAGTTCAGATCAGCCTTGATCTGTCACAGTTTATCAATCTTTCCACCCAGAAAGAAATACAATCAGATTACCTATCAACCCTTGATAGGATTTTACAACTTCACCTTTTAACCTTAAAAGGATTTTTCTAAAAATGACTCACTCAAGCTATAAACAAGCCTTATAGTCTTGAGTGTTGAATGATAATGATAGGTTTTGAGACAGAATCTGTTTTGACTCAACTCTTGTTTGAGTTTAGATTCTTTACAAATGATTTCAGTAAACTAAAGATAGAGAATTCGAAATGGAAGGTTACTAATTTCTTGAGAAGCTTTCAAGTTATAATGTGAGTGATTTGATGATTTTCTTTGCACTTAAATGTCTTGTTTTTCTCTTGATTAGTGAGGTTCCTTTTATAGATATTTAGGAAGTCCTTGAGGGCTTGAGATTACCGTTTGAGATGGTTCCATTGATCTAGGGGCAGAATAGAGAAATCAGCCCTTATTTCAAATCTTTTGATTAAACTATTTTGCCCTTTTTTACTTCTTGACTTTCTTATAATTATTTAATCTGTTGCCATCTGATTTGTGCACATTGCAGCATTAATAATACGTGTAAGAATGTGATGTTGTACATTAAATCAGAATCGTTCTTGAACAGGTTCAAAATTTGGAGAATGTTCTGGTGCAGAAAAGCAGAAGCTGGAGAATGATCATTTTCTGCTGTTTCATCTGTTTTGCCTTGCTCTAAATCTTTTCTCCTTAGATCTTTTATAGTGTTTTCTTTTCTATCTTTGAAGCTTCATATCTCATGATGATGTACTGGAAATTTGTTTAAAGTAAGCATGATTTTTCCTTGCATAAAAATCAGGTTCCAACAGCCTTGATGAAGTGAACAAAGTCTTGGAAAACGTTCTGGTTTTTGCAGAAGAAACGTCCAGAACGTTCTGGTTTTTCCAGAAGAACGTCCAGAACGTTCTTGGTGCTTGGCAGTGCATCTTTTGCTTTGTTCTTTAAATTGATTCTGCTTAGTACCTATCTTAGATTAATATACTCAAAAGCACATGTTAAATAACAATTAACTTAGAATCATAATTAGAGTCTTTAATTAATCTTTGTTTGTTTTCATCAAAACTCTTTAATTGAGATTTTGTCTTAACAATCTCCCCCTTTTTGATGATAACAAACATAGTTTAATTTTAGATTTTAATTTTGATTCTAATATGTAAAAGATAATTTACAGAGAGCATGAAAGCACAGAGAGCATGAAAGCTCCCCCTAAGAATATGCTGTTTAATTTTTTTGAAATTAATGATGGTAAAAATTAACAGAATCATACTTATTTGGATCTTGCTCCCCCTAAAAATATGCTTCACATAATTGTTTGAAATCTTTTTCCAGAAGCAGATTTTAACCAGATATATATATATATATATATGCTTTTCATGATAAATATAATTCTTTTAAAATCCTTTTAGAAGCAAAATATATTAGTACTTATAAACAAAAGCAGAACCAGAAGCATGTATATAAGTACGGATAAACAGAAGCAGAACCTGAAGCATATATATAATCAGAAGCAGAAACAGTAACAGAGCCAGAGGCAGAACCAGAAGCATATATATAATCAGAAGCAGAAACAGTAACAGAGCCAGAAGTAGAAACAGAGCCAGAAGCTGAATCAGAAGCATAACTAGAAGCATAATCAGAAGCAGATTTAAGTACGGATATATATTTGATCAAAATATGAAATATTTCATTAACATGGGAAAGATGATTACAAGCAGAATTTCACAAAATTAATACATAAAATCCATAAAATCTAAACTTCTTTCTCCCCCTTTGTCATCACAAAAAGAGGTGGGAGAACCAAAATAGAAAAACAGCTTAAACTGAGTCTTCAGACAGATAGGGAAGGAGAAGATCCTTCTGAGGAAGATGAGCGCGAAGGGTCTGGAATCGGGTGTATAGAAGGAGGAGGAGGGTCAATTCCAAGCTTAGGGGCAAGCTGTGTAGTCATCCATTCTCTGAGAATGGCAGACTCTCTGTCTTGAAGAGCTTGTCTTGCCATGATAGTCTCGAGAGCAGTTAGGATGGCTGAGTTGGATGTATCATTCTCAGTCTTCTATTGCTTGGAGGGCTCAGCAGAATCAGCCCTAGGAGAGGAGGGCAGGTGGCTAGATGTAGGGAGTTGTTTAGTACAGAAGGTAGAGAGGGATGCAAAAGAGGTAGTGATGTGGGGAAGAGGATCTGAGGGTGTTGTGTTGTGGTTAACAGAGGGTCCTGGAGTGTCTGGAAAAACCAAAAATTGGGTTATTCCAAATATAAAGGAGCTTGTTTTTTGGGGGGAAACAAAAATGGGTGACATAATGGAAGTTTATTGTGGTGGGAGTTGTGAGCAAGGGTTGCTGTGGAGTGGAGAAAGGTTGGTTTGGATGGGTGAGGAGCTGGATATAGGTTGAAGAAAAAGAGGAGGGAATCAGAGGAATGTTGTTGGAGTTGTGGGGTGGAGAGTTTGGAGGAGCAGAAGGAGAATTTTGGGGGGCAGAAGGAGCGTTTTGGGGGGCAGAAGGAACATTTTGGGGGGCAGAAGGAATGGAGATTTTTAGGATTCAAAGAGAAACAGAGGAAGAGTGGAGAGTAGTTTGGAAGATGGAAAGGATTTTTTTCAGAAAGAGGGAAGTTGAAGAGATGATTGATGTGAAAAGAGGGAAGATGTGGAGGCGCGAAGGTATGCGTCAGTTGCTTTTGAAAGACTCCAGACAGGAGCATTAAATGCAATGCTGGCAATCTTTTTTTTTTAAGTGAAGAGAGGAAACAGAAAAAAAAGGAGAATGATGCCTTTTAGAAAAAGGAGAATGATGGCGAAACCAAGAACGTTCTTGGTTTTGCAGAAACAAAAAATATTCCAGATGCATTCAGATTGGATTTTTGATGATTTTTAATTTTTCTTTGATGAAATTAAAATTGTCTTCTACCAAAGGTTTTGTAAAAATGTCAGCAAGTTGTTTTTGAGTTTCAACAAAGATTAATTGAACATCCTTTTTATTAACATGATCACGAATAAAATGATGCTGAATTTCAATATGCTTAGATCTAGAATGCTGAATTGGATTTTTAGACAAATTGATAGCACTGGTATTATCACAGTAAATTGGAACATTAGAATAACTTACAGAGAAGTCTTCAAGTTGATTCTTTATCCAAATTACTTGGGAGCAACAATTTGCAGCTGATACGTATTCAACTTCAGTAGTTGATAGTGCAATTGTGTTTTGCTTCCTACACGACCAGGTGATTAAGGCTTCTCCCAGGAACTGACATGAGCCACTTGTGCTTTTTCGTTCAATTTTATCCCCAGCATAATCAGCGTCGCAGTAAGCTACAAGATCAAAATGACTACCTTTTCTATACCAAAGGCCAAGATCAGTAGTACCGACCAGATATCTAAAAATTCTTTTTACAGCAGTTAAATGAGATTCTTTAGGATTAGATTGAAATCTAGCACATAATCCTACTGCAAATACTATATCAGGTCTACTAGCAGTTAGATATAACAATGATCCTATCATGCCTCTATATTCCTTCTCAGAAATAGATTTTCCATGTTCATCTTGGTCTAGTGAAGAAGATGGATGCATGGGAGTAGTCATGACTTTGGCTTCATTCATTTTATACTTTGTTAAAAGATCTTTTGTATACTTTTCTTGACAAATAAAAATGCCATCATCATGTTGCTTGATTTGTAAACCAAGAAAGTATCTTAACTCCCTCATCATGCTCATTTCAAATTCACTTTGCATGAGTTTTGAAAATGCATCACACATTTTCTCATTTGTTGCACCAAAGATAATATCATCAACATACACTTGAACTATGAGTAAATCATTTTTATCATTTTTCTTAAAAAGTGTAGTGTCAATGTTTCCTCTGGAAAATCCATTTTTTATTAAGAAGGAACTTAATCTTTCATACCAAGCTCTTGGTGCTTGTTTTAAACCATAGAGAGCTTTGGTAAGTTTGAAAACATGATTTGGTTTTGATTGATCTTCAAAACCAGGGGGTTGTCGTACATAAACTTGCATAAAAATCAGGTTCCAACAGCCTTGATGAAGTGAACAAAGTCCTGGAGAACGTTCTGGTTTTTCCAGAAGAACGTCCAGAACGTTCTTGGTGCTTGGCAGTGCATCTTTTGCTTTGTTCTTTAAATTGATTCTGCTTAGTACCTATCTTAGATTAATATACTCAAAAGCACATGTTAAATAACAGTTAACTTAGAATCATAATTAGAGTCTTTAATTAATCTTTGTTTGTTTTCATCAAAACTCATAATTACCGTTTGAGAAGGTTCCATTGATTTAGGGGCAGAATAGAGAAATCAGCCCTTATTTCAAATCTTTTGATTAAACTATTTTGCCCTTTTTTACTTCTTGACTTTCTTATAATTGTTTAATCTGTTGCCATCTGATTTGTGCACACTGTAGCATTAATAATACGTGTCAGAATGTGATGTTGTACATTAAATCAGAATCGTTCTTGAACAGGTTCAGAATTTGGAGAATGTTTTGGTGCAGAAAAGCAGAAGCTGGAGAATGATCATTTTCTGCTGTTTCATCTGTTTTGCCTTGCTCTAAATCTTTTCTCCTTAGATCTTTTAGAGTGTTTTCTTTGCTATCTTTGAAGCTTCATATCTCATGATGATGTACTGGAAATTTGTTTAAAGTAAGCATGATTTTTCCTTGCATAAAAATCAGGTTCCAACAGCCTTGATGAAGTGAACAAAGTCCTGGAAAACGTTCTGGTTTTTCCAAAAGAAATGTGCAGAACGTTCTGGTTTTTCCAAAAGAACGTCCAGAACGTTCTTGGTTCTTGGCAGTGCATCTTTTGCTTTGTTCTTTAAATTGATTCTGCTTAGTACCTATCTTAGATTAATATACTCAAAAGCACATGTTAAATAACAATTAACTTAGAATCATAATTAGAGTCTTTAATTAATCTTTGTTTGTTTTCATCAAAACTCTTTAATTGAGATTTTGTCTTAACAGAGTCAGGGTTCTTATTTGTCGATTTTAATAGGGTGGGATACAAAGATGAGCCTTTTATTTTAGCTTCGCAAGCTCAACAAGTGTTTTATGTCACTGATCCTGCTGATGATAAATGGTCTGTTGTCCTATCGACCAATAAAATAAGTAGTGATAACAATAACTTTGAAGATGTTGGTAATGATATTTTCTTTTCGACATCACAACCACATAAATTTGATTCAATTGATGATGGTTTATATCTTAGAGATGATCGTGATGAGGGAATTTGGATTAATCCATTGTTTCGTATCGTTAAGGGACAAACAAATGTGAATCCCACCAGGAAAAGAAGAAGGCATCTTAAGGTGTTTATGTGTTTTATATAAGTCATGTAATCTGTACTCATCATGTAATTTACACTAATTTCATGTAACTTGAACTGCCAGAACTAAGTTCATGTAATTTATACTAATTAGCGATTTGTTTGACCTGTCAGAACTGAGTATTTATCATTTTAGCTTGAACTGTATTTGATTTTATGCTTATACTGATTTTCTGCTAGAACTTGAACCGATCATGTAATTTAGCATTGATACACAGGTATTTAATTAATTATTTGGATAAAAAAAATTATTTTGCCCATAAGTCATCTAATCTGAACTCATTATGTAATTTATACTAATTTCATGTAACTTGAACTGCCAAAACTAAGTTCATGTAATTTATACTAATAGCAATTTGTTTGACCTACCAGAACTGAGCATTTAGCATTTAGCTTGAATTGTATTTGATTTTATGCTTATACTGATTTTGCAAGAATCGTAATATTTGAATTGTATTAAAATTATTTTTACTTTTGATTTTTAAAGTAATTTTAATTAGGCTAAATAGCACCCGTGGTCCCTTAACTTAATTTCAGTTAACGTTTTAGTCATTTATCTTTTTTTTTCTTCCTGATTTGATCCTTTATTTTAATTTTAAGTGACAATTTGATCTTTTATGTTTTAAAATGTCAACAATATTATCCTTTTTTTCACAAAAATTCAAAAACTTCATCAAAATCTTCAACCAAAACCCATAAAATTAATTATACTCTTTAATATAATACAAATTTCATCAAATTCGTAACTCAAATATTCAAATAAACTCATATTTGCATTCTTTATTTGATATTGTTAGAGTTGGAAATATGAGTTTATTTGAAGATTTGAGTTTCGAATTTGATGAAATTTGTATTATATTGAAGAATATAATTAATTTTATGGGTTTTGGTTGAAAATTTTGATGAATTTTTTAAATTTTTGTAAAAAAAAGGATAACATTGTTGACATTTTAAAACATGAAAGATCAAATTGTCACTTAAAATTAAAATAAAGGACCAAATCGGGAAAAAAATATAAAGGACTAAAACGTTAACTGAAATTAAGTTAAGGGACCACGGGTGCTATTTAGCCTTTTAATTATAATTTTTTTAATTATATTATTTAATTAATAGTATATATTATTTTAGAGATGACAATTGGTATCTATGAGTATGGATAATATTATCTCACTACTCTATCCGTAAGATTAAAAAGATATACATATTCTATTTTATATTCATATGTTTGGTATTTTACAACGCGTTTTTCCAAAGGCGGTGTAAAAGGCTTTTAAAATTAAATTTCAAAACATTTACAGCGCTTTTGTCTATAAGCATTGTAGAAGATTTTTAAAAAATACATTACAATTATAAAACAATTACAATGCTTTTGTCCATAAAATAAATTACAATTAAAACATTTACAACACTTTTGCCTATAAGCGCTGTAAAATGCTCATACAGCGTATTTTATATAGTGTGTCTATAAGCGCTGTAAAAGAATATTTAAGGCGCTTTTAATATAGTCTTTTAAAGCGCTTTTTGAGGAAAAGCGCTGTAAAAGGTTTTCTTTAAAGTATTATGTAAACTGATAGTAAGAAACCGCTTCTTCATTTTCTTCTTCATTGCGTATTCTCCCTACGAACTTGGAAGTGTGAAACCCTTCTTCATTATGTACTCGCCATCTTCGTTACTCTCCATACAAACCCAATCCTCTTCTCCCTAGTGCGAACCCTATTGTCCATTTTCACTACGTACTATCCCTACGAACCATAAATGTTGTTAAGGCGTTTTTTATTCAGTTTTTTAAAGCGCTCTTTGTGGAACCCTATTGCCCTCTTCTCGCTGCACAAGTCATATCTACTTGTATTTCTGCGACGTCGTAACCCTAAACTATAAGTATTGTTATTAATATCTTGTTGTGACTAAACTTGTAGTGCATGTTTTATTTATTCCATCTATTGTTGTCACTAAACTGCATGTTGAACTTATACTGTTGAAATGTGTAGATAAATGGATTACAACAATGATTTACCTCGTCAAATTGTTGAAGTTTTCTATAATGAAGTTGACAATACTAAAGGTTATGAAAATGAAGTTAAACGTGGGGCAACTGTAATGCAAAAACTTATCAAAGCAAGAAGTAGTGGAATAAAAATTGAGGTATACTATACTTTTGTTTAGATTTTATTTTTTTATTTTTTGAAAGCAAGCACTTACACTCTATGAGTTTATTAGGTGGGATGGAATGAAAGTGGCCAGCCGATTGAGCCGATTGAAGGATGCTAAAGACATATTGTGGAGTGATATACAAGTAACTTTTTTACTCCACCTTTTTGTTACTTATAATTTATTCCATTGAAATACTTTTATTCAAACTTTTTTATTTATTTGGTTTGCAGTCAGCTTTTAACATTGAAGATATGCTAAATAAATTACGTGCTTAGAGTTGCTGGTAAAATTCACAGAGGATTTAGATCTCATCTGTCGAATTGTTACTTAAGAGACAAGTGTGGAAATTTGAATGTTGAAGCTCCAAAAATTTATAAACACTACATATCAACTAAAGAGTAGAGCTCTTTTGTAGCTAAACGTTCAGACCTCGAATTTGTGGTAATATTTAATTTATTAGCATGTGTGTTTTATTCAAATTCATATCTTATTTTTTTACACGATCGTTATTTTTTTATTTATGTATAGAATATAAGTACAGCAAATCGGGAGCGAGCAAAGAACCCAATGCATCCATTCAAAAAATTGTGTATGGGGTATGCACGTTTAGAGCAAAAAATTGTAAGTAAACATCACTTTTATACATTGTGGTAGATAGTAAACTATAGTTTCTGACTAATACTTTATTTATGTCTTAACAAACAGTTGCAAGAGACGAAATCCAATCAACCATTGGGTCGTCATATATTGAGGAAGGAGGCCCGCGTTAATAAAGATGAAATAGTGGATAATGAAAATGTTCAACAAGTTATCCAACAATGTGTAAGTATACTATCACTTTAATATTTTTTAAGATTGTCTTAAAAATGATATTGTACTTATCTTTTTAATACTACATATATTTTGGAAAAATTTGGAACAATGTCCTGAAAATGAAGATGAGAATAAAGAAGTTAGGTGCAAGGACATTCTTGGCAAGGTATTCAATTTTCCTGAATATTCTGGCCGTGTGAGGGGTAAAGGATTTAGCGTGACTCTCAAAAGTTATTTTTCACATGAGAAACACACAAATCCATCGAATGATCAAGTATTAGAAGCGCTGAAAACCCTATCGGAGCAAGTTGCATACTTGGATAAAAGGATAAGGAAAAGCAACTTCCAGAGGGTCAACGTGAAATGCAAATAGACAGTGAAAATGGAAGTTGCAACATTGGTCATATAAGTCTCCCGAAGGTAATTAATTACTTAACGAAATAATAAATTCATTCAACCTAATTGTTTCACATACTTATGTATTAACCATTGATTTAGGGTGTTTTAACTTGCGTGCTATACTTGTCTTCCCCTACTCGCATGGTTGGAAAAGGAACGTTGTACAATACATTGGGAGAAGTATTACATAATAATCTCGTCCCTGCCGACCATGTTAAAGTGTCACCTATGATAGCTTTAGAACCACGTGCACCGTTGCCTATCCCCGACAAAGATCGAGATATGAAGTTCTTGGGAGAAGCAATAGGTAGTTACGTGGCATGGCTGAAAAATCTTGTTGGCACTAAGGAGGTATGTTTTAATTGCTATGTATGTTTAGTTGTATGATTATGATTGATTATGTTTAATTGCTAGTTTTTTCCGCTTTTAATTTCACATTTATTTAGATTCTTGCTAAAGGGAATGATAAGAAGATTCCTTGCAATGAGTCTATCACTTCACCAGAAAAAGGTTTGACATATACATCAATTGTATATGAAATGATTAGCTTACTATATAACTAACAAACTGATCAATCTCATTTTTTTCAGGTTCAACCAAAAAATAAACCCGCCGCTCAGCAGATGCAGGTCCGTGGTAAAAACAAATCTTCCAAAATTCAAAAACTGGATTGAGGAAAATCAGTTGCTGCTCCTAAAATAAGTCATCCACGCCTTTCTCAATTTGGGTCGTGTCTTGACATAACAACAAAGATGAATATGGAGAGCAATAATGATACATGTATCATAAGCATGGAAAAAGGTATTTTCGGAGATGAGTATGTAGAAATACTTGGCAAAGAGCAAATATATGAACTTCTCAATCATAAAGAGTTGAGTGCTACTGTCATCAGCATATACATTAGGTAATATAAATATTTTATTTAAGATAAAAATTACTTTTTAATTGCATCACTGCCACATTTATTGATAATTAATCTAATTTTATATTTTCATTGAAGATTTTTGTATAAAAAGTTGGTGTGCACGTGCAAATTGACAAGTAGATTTGCATTATGATCTCCCCATAAACTATCCATGTTTAAGCTTGATCCAGTTAATGTAAAAAAGTATATAGTTGATATACTTTTATAAAATAAAGAGAATGATAAGCTGTTTTCTGGCACCATATAATTCAGGGTACGTAATTAAATAGTTTATCGATATCTTTTTGAATTTATGATACTTTATGAGTTGTGTAACCAAATTCGCCAACCAAATTTTTGTTGTTGTAGGCAACATTGGGTGTTGTTTGCCATCAATGCGACATCTGAAATTTTATATTATTTGGACCCATTGCACGGTCATTACAACAATCACCCTGATATAAAGAACATCTTCGACACGTAAGTAATATTAATTTGTTTCTTACATATATAAATAATGTGTTTGGTCATTGAATAATAATCACATTTATTTTGATAGTGCTTTGCAAATTTTCCGCGCTTAAATGGGTGCTTCAGTTTCGAAGAATAAGTCAAACAACATCTCATGGCTTCCAATAAAGGTTTGAAATTTTTGTTATAGAACTTAATTATGTGCCTTTAAATTTTCATTTACAATCAATGCATAAATATTTATTGGCGTACATATTTTATTTTATAGTGTCCGCGTCAAACTAACAACATATACTGCAATGACTATATATTGAGATTCATGAAGGAGACTGTTGATCTGAATCAACATGTAATTCCAGAAACGGTACATTATTTTCATTATATTTTGATTTTCATATATAAACTATATATATATATATATTTGATTATAACTTATTTATGTTAAAATATTTTATCGCATAGTATTTTGACAACATCAATCCAACATACTCTGAAAGTGATCTCATAGAAATAAAAGAAGACTGATATTAGTTTGTGCTCGAACTGAAAGTTATATAATTTGTTAATAGGTGAATTTCACATTGCTGAAAATTGTAATTTATTTTGGTGTGATCTGATCATTATTCTAATTAGTTTATTTTATTTTTTGTTACAGTAGGGTAAATAAAGAAATTGATGGAGAAATTGCTACTGGACTGGCATGTAATTTGTTCTTTGAATATGTAATTCATAGTGTGAATATGTTGCTAATTATGTCAACAACTTGTAATTTATTGCTACTGTCATGAAATTGTAATTTGTTGCTGTGAATATGTTGCTGTTGTGAATAACTTGTAATTGATATTGTTGACGTGAATATGAAATTGATATTTTGAAGAATATGAATTTTGATATTGTGAATGTGAATTTTAATGTTGATAAGAAGAATTTGAGTGTGATATTTGATGTTGATAACAATGCCATAAAAAAGACAACGCTTTTTTAAAAAACGCCAAAAATTGAAATCTCATCCTTTTATAGCGCTTTTTTAAAAGTTTTACAGTGCTTTTCTAAGCGTTTTTTTAAACAAGCGCTGTAAAACTAGTATAAGAAGCGCGCTATATATGGACCTATTACATCGCTCTTTTGGAAAAGCGCTGTAAATATAGTATAAGAAGCGCACTTTATATATGGACCTATTACAGTGCTCTTTTGCAAAAGCGTTGTAAAACTATTATAAGAAGCGCTATATATATATATACATATTACATCGTTTTTTTTATTTTCAATAGCGTTGTTGTATCTTTTTACAACACTAGGTACTGCAGCACTTAAAAGCGCTCTAAAGGGCTTAATAAAAACACTTTCAAACGATCTTTTTGGCGTAGTGTCGGCACCGACTATCGATAAGTATTCCAGAAAACTTTCTCCGTTTTCGTCCGAATTTCCGTTTTCGTTTATTTAGTTAGTCAATTAAACATACTAGCTTAGATTTTTAACCATCCCAATTTCTCTCTAAAATACTCGACTTCTCCGTTTGTGGAATTCGTTATTTTGCACCGTTCTTCTTCACCGTATGTCCAATTTGAGCGAAATTGACGCTAAAATGATTGTGTGAAAAGTGGCTATATTATCCATTGATTGGTTTTCTGATTTATGGTAATTTTCCTTGATCAAATTTTGAAATTTAGTTTTTAGAGTGTCTTCTCATAATTTATTTTTGACGTTTACCCATAAACTGTCGAGTGAGATTGATTGAAGGACAAATGCTGTTTGCTCGTGGAATCGTATTTGTGTGTGAAAACGTCGAAATAAGGTAAGGGGTGAGAGAGCGTTTGAATTCATGAGTATAATATATTGTGAGGTGAACGGAAAAACTGTATTTCTCAACGATTCATCCGGGGCTCGCTACGTACGACAGTAGCCTTTTGAGTGATAAATTAACTAATGTGAAAATATAGAAATTGTGAGATTAAAATGTGGAATAGAAATGTTTATAAGGTGTTGATTGATTTAATTATTTTATAATTGTGTGGTATTTGATATTTGATATTATTGCAATGTTGAGTGTCGAATGAAATTATGTGCATGTGTTTGATTAGACGAAATTTATGTAATGTGATAATAAAAGATGAATGCATTGTATGATATGTGTTTTGTGATGATAATGATGATTTTTGATTGATGATAGTGATGTCATAAATTTGTGATGAGAATATTGAAGTACCCCATAATTGATGAAATAGTGATGATTATAACTTGTGCTAAAGATGATGCTCTTAATGGAGTAGTCTATGCTAACAAGGGGAGAAAATAGATATTGAGAATATTTGATGTTGATGTGAATTTTGGAAGTGGAGATTATTTTTCATCATATAGGTAGGGCCTAACAAACCTAATGATTTCGGGAAAGTACAACTGTGTGAGCCTGATCGTGGCGGTCTGCTGTTGAGCCTTAAGGATAGATTGTTAGACCTTTGAGGTATTTGGGTGGGGAATTCCTAGGTGATTTGGAGGTAGCACTCCAAATGCCAGGAGCTACCATGCAACACACGTTTACCTCGAATGTCGCGTATATGTGTCTCGGGTTTAGTTGAAGGGATCTATGAGGACAAGACCCATTTGAATTGTCCATCCACCTAGATGGTGACATATTATCAAGCCTCATAACCAAGTATTGTAGAGTTAGAATGGTAACAAATTATGAAGTAGAGTCTAAACGCATGCATAATATTGCATTTTTGTGTGATTGTTTTGTTGTGATTAATGTGTTTCAAAAGTGATTAATAATTTCCCTTGGATGATGTGACGATATATTGATTTTAATTGAGTGAATTTGAAATTATCATATGATATTATTTTTCTTGAGTATTTTGATATATCATGATGTGTTATGAGTCTATTATGATTGTTTGCGTGTTCTTCTTACTTATATTACATTATCAACATGATTTCAAAACTCACCTTCTTCGTTGTTTGTGTTTGACTAGCTTGGCCATGCGTTTGCAAAATTGCGGTTATTACAAGTTAATGAGTTTTGAAGTTCAGGTTTCGGAGAAGACTCGCTCTGATAGGTGATACTGAGAATGAGAGTTATAAATTGTATTTTACTTATTTAATTTGAAACAACTTTTTGTATGAAAATCTTATAAGTACTAGTAAGTTTTTGTACATTGTTTTATAGTTAAATCTTATAGTTAAATTGAATTTATGGAGATTACACTGTTTTATAAGAAGAAAATAAAAGTTTAAAGTGTTTCATTTGTATTTTGAGAAATGAGATATCTTAAATAACTTGTAAAAATTTCTTTTTATTTGAAAAAGTTTTTATTTATCCGCTACAAATTTTATAGAAATATGATATATATTATTCTATATATTATTTTGGAGTTTAAGGTGTCACACATGTAAGGGATAAATGCTTAAAATCATTGGCGTCGTAGTATATCTATCTTCAGTTTTATCTGAGTTTTTTGACAAAATTCTATGACGGTGGCATGGAGTCGGTAAAATCGAATCTTTGAATGTTTAAACTATTGTAATAAGAGTTCTATAATAGTCCACAATTCCCAAAGAATAAGGCTTTCGTAAGAGAAAGACACTTTTGATAATAAACTAAGGTAATACAAAGGTACATATTCCCCAAACACGAGATCTATAGAGAAAAAATATTTGATATAATATGTTGAGTTATAGTTCACAATACTTTTGTACCTGAGTTGATAGGATAAAGTAATACATCAATTATATTCATGGTATAAAGTCTTCATCATGTATCCGAGTACCTATTATTGCTTTACATTCACTTTGTGAGTGAGTCATTTACTAATACTTGGATCAAGTTTTTATGTAGTTAAATTGGCAAAAAGAATGTTACTTCATAAATCTCCGGCCCATCATTATTTAGGACTTGACTGAGAACCTGAATTGTATTATAAATAGTCACCTATTTCATGTTTGGTTTTGTAAACTCATCTTGCTTGTTTTTGCAAGAGATCATACTAGCTTGACATAAACAAGGGAACTATCATCAGTATGTGCAATTGACGTATCCAACTCGACAACATATGAAACTTACGATTCTGAGATCTTATATTTTATTTTTCTTAACCACTTGTAACATTCGTGGGAGATCAAATTCGACTGAGTTTTAATCTATGTCTCCAAGTTGACGTGACTAGCTCAGCGTTGCAATCGTAGGGCAATCACGAGCCTTGTTTGTGCTTTGCCCAATTCGGCATTATAAGGGAAATAATTGTTTTTTATGTGTAATACATTCAATTCCGTTTTACAAGGGTGGTCACAAGTCTTGCTTGTAACACCTTGAATTCCATTTCATATAGGCAACCACAAGTCTTGCTTGTGACATATCCACATCGAAGTTTATCATGAAGGGGCAACCCCAAGAATTGCATCCACATTGGAGTTTATCATGAAAGGACGACCACACGACTTGCAAGTGGTGCATCCACACTAGAATTATCATCGAGGGGCAACCACAAGACTTGCAAGTGGTGCATCCACATCGGAATATCATCGAGGGGTAACCACAAGACTTGCAAGTGGCACATTCACATCAGAATTAGGCCTTTTATCTTCGAGCTTTGTAAAGCATATGAGATCTCTAAAACATTATGTCAATGCAGAATATTAGTAAGTTCAATAAGAATCAAATAGTGGCAAATATAATTTCAATACAATATGCACTCCAATACTTTCTTCAAAATTCTTCTCTAGTCCGTATTAATTCCAGTTGGTGTTATCCTTTATCAAGCAAGTCTACGGAGACAATCATGAATAGCAGAAATAGGCAAGAGATATATGGCATAACATCATTAAGATAAAACTTCATACAACCAAACAGTGAAGATATCCGAAATTTCAATAGTGACATATATACGAAAATTCAGTACATGTATTACTTGACTTTCCAATAGGATTATACTCTGGATCACAAAAGAAAATGATGAAGCCATAAAAAAGACTTTGTCCAAGTTCATACCACTAATATTTAGATTTAAGACAATGACAAAAATATATGCATAGAAGTATCATATCGTATTCTAGCATGGAGCACCGACTTCAAAGATCAAATAACAATAATGATCAATTTAAGAAAGATATTACCAAATTCTCGATTAGAGCCATCAATTGATAATAGCTCTTCATCTTGGATTTTTCGACGGAAATGTTGGGTACGTACATCTAACAAGAATCCTAAGAAGCAAGGAAGAGCTCGGTTGCAATGTTGGCTATTGGAGTACATTCATGACGACGATGTGGTGGCGAACTCTGCTTGTGTCGATGGAACTCGCGGTTGCTAGAGATGTTGAGATTGGGGGAGGTTGTGTTTTACATTGGAGAAAAGAGTGTGGCTGGGCAAATACTTCACTGTGGCCCCACGGCGAGCGCCAAATGTTTTTGAATAAAAATTTGAGGGATTGTCGGCAGCATACATGATCAAGTTTCAGAGTGTTTAAGTTAAGTGTTTTTTTGAATGAATAGACCCCCTTTGTGTTTGTTTCCTCCTCCTTATATAGTCGAGTTTTCTGCTTAACTTTCTCCTGACTATTTCGGAGCGAGAGTTGTGGCATCTTCCCACTTACTCCCCTCTTTCTTGGTTTGACTAAGTCTCATGACTTGATACTCGAGTTTGCTCTTTTGGGTTGAGCTGAATTGAACCTAATTTCTATTTTTTTTTGGGCTTTAGTAACTCTGCAAATAGGGCAAAATAATCTATGATGGTCCTAACTCCTAAGTTCGTCTTCAATGAAATAGTTACTTCTTTGCTTTAGTTACTTTTTGTGGGCCCAAATTGTCACATATTAGTAGTATTTAAGCAATTTTTAATAATCCTTAACCAATTTTACTCAAATGGTGATTATAATAATGAATGTATGCTTGACCCCACCAAGACTATTTGAACTTATGGCTATAGTTTTTATTTGCAATTTTGTTTCATACGAAATAGCAATTTTATTGATAAGCAATGATGAGTTAATGATGTTTATATAGATTATGAAATTAAGTTTTAAGCGAGCCGACAAGTCAACATACTCCAATGGTAAAAAAAATTAAGAGATAAAACTTAGAAAATAAGGGACCGTCAAGTTATTTGCATTAGAGATATCCTAATGGTGCTTACGTACATAACAACATTTATCCGACTCCCCTAAAGAAACTTTTACAGGCTTTTTTTGAAGTAGAATTCAATGTCACAAAGAAGGAAGTTTGAATTGTAATCTTTTTTAAATCCTATCCTATATTTTAAAATTGACTTTCATATGTATGTTGATTTGAAGTATTAAGAGTATAAGTACTTTAGAATGTTATAAAGGATTAATATGTTAGTCGAATACGATTATGAAACAAATTGTCTGCGATTTGTGAATGGTTTAGATGATAAGTAAGGATAAGAATACGCACATAATTTATACTAGTTTACTCAAACTTGGGCTACATCTAATCCTCACCCTTAGTGAGTTTTTGTCTAAAATGATTGAGATAACTTCTCAATTTCTGCAGTTACACAATTCAGTCAACCTTACATTTCTCTACTATATTTTCTTAACTTTAGTAGGTTTACAAATCTTCTTCCTCAGCATTCTTTACTAATCAGCAATCACAACTAAAATCTAAGTCCCTTTTACAACCCAAAAGTTGATCTCAGAAAGTTAACAAATATAATTTGTATTTTGTATCAAGTTCACATAACTTGACTTGGATAAAACAAATCTTCACACTTGTGTATCCTTTCAATTTGATGATCTCTGAGTGTGTTTGATGAACTTTTAATCAAACTTCTTCACTTTTTTTATAAGCGAGTTATATCTTGATGTAAGTTGTTAATACCTCAAGTTCTGAGCTATTCTATATATATAACTTGTGAGTGGGCTTCAGTAAATTTGCAAAAGTGTTCATGTGTCCGTTGGGTACAAGTTCTAATGTGTGACAACTTGTAAAGATGAAGATCTTGAGGATTCATGAATATTCTGAGTTTTAAGTTGATTTCAGAATGTTCGTTGAGTTGTTTCTATTTAGTATAGGGGATAGAGAAAACTGTGTGCCAATTGCACATATTTTCCTACGGATAGTTTCTCTCTTTAGTGAACAGAGCAAGTACAATGATTTTACAAACCTTTCATTCGCTTTTGTTATTTTGTACTTTTTCATAAGAAACTTCTTATCTTGCAATTTTCTGATGCTGATAAAGTTGCAGTTTGATTTTACATGTTCTATAGTTTATCAAAGTGAATATCGTTCTTTGACTTAAATGATATTGTGAGAGTCTTGAAAATTCTTCTTCTCAATTATTTTTAGTTCATTTAAGTATGATTCTCTTTTTGAATCAGTGTAGAAACGTGACCGTTGTTCATTGAATTTATTTCTTTAAATATGAATATATTGTCTTAAGTTCAAGACAAAACATTCATTTAAGTAGCTTATCATGACTGAACATTCAAATCTTCTAGTTCTGATCATTCTGAAGTCTCTTATGAGTGTGTATCTTGATTTTCACTTTGTTCTTTTCAACTTAATTCTGTATGATTTTTCTGTCATAATGAAATCACTAAAAAAATACACATTAGATAACAAGATGTATCAAGATCTCTTAATCACCTAATCATTAAGGTTTGTTATCATTGAAACTTTATAAGGAATTTTGCCTCAACATTTTCTGCATTTTTCTTATCAAACCCCATCATTTACTAAATTATACTTACGTTGTTTTTATTATCATAATTTTCTTTATAAAAAAAGAGTCCATTTATTACAACTTATTTTGTAAAGAAAGTTATTTATTTTTTTAAAATAATCACTTTGATGGTTTTCATCTGTTTGTTACAACTATTTGTAAAAAGGTAATCTAAATTTTTTTTCTAAAATCTGTTTTAAATCAGAAATTGTTTTATTTTTAAAAACTCATTTTTTATAATTGATTTTTAAAAAAAATAATAATTTTCATTAGACAAACACAAAACAACTTTTGCTTTTCTTTAAAACCTATGTGATAGGTCCAAATATTCATAATTTCGTCATGACATTAGTTTTTAGGATTTAGACTATAAATATGTGGGGTGGCTAACATTTGTCCACATTTATTCAATTCACCCAAAGAAAAATTAATGAATTAGATTTCATCCATCTATTTGATATCAAGGATGATTATCAATCTACATATCCATATAAAATTTTAAATCTATTTCATCACTTCAAATTTAGTTGTACAATCCATTGATTTTTTTGTTTAAACAACTAAAATACTATATTTTTATTATCTTTTTTTATGAAATATTTTTTTGAATTATAAATGAAAACTAATTAAAAATAAAATAATAACATTTTATTAAATAATATTAATAATTCCGATTTTAATAAATTTTTAATAAAAAATATAGGGAAGGTTTTTGTTGTGGTCACTACAGAGTTCTGTTAGCCTTAATGGTAGTTAAAAATAGAGTTTTGACGAACTCCACAATGATTCACATTTCGGTTCAGTAGTTTACGTAGTTGCTCTATCTATTTTGTCACTCCTAATTAATTTGTGTTTAAAATTAATGTTGTGTCTTTTGACTCAACAAACAAACTATCTATGTGGAATTGTTGTCACCATTATTTACTTACTATGTAGTAGGTATCATTTAAGGAAATCTAATGAGAGGACAATTAATTTTTTTTCTCTTAAGAGGAGTGTTAACCGCGTTCACTTTAATGCTCCCTCAATTCCTTTTCATTTGTAGCTTTGTAGAAAATTTGTGTTCATATGTTTACTTGTCATTTTGATGGAATTAAATAATAACTTATTAAGGTTTCATTTTGTAAGTGTAAATTAAACGAACAAAAAAATAATAGAGAAAACAGCAATGTTATGTTGTATGAATGACATTTTCAGAAAATAGTAACAAAGGCTAAACTTTTAATCAAGAAAAGATGGCCAATGAGGATTAGAGAAAGTATTCTCTTTCTAACATATCAATATCTAAAATAATTTAATAAATATAGTATTATTTTTATTTCATTTATACGTTTTTTTTTAAGACGTGTGAAATGATAATTGACTCAATATTAACGAACGAATGAAGTAAAATTTATGTAAGTTCTACCATTTTCAGCATTATAAAGTGGTGAGACTTATATATATATATATATATATATAGACACTCAATAAGGATTAACATAAGTGCTGCTGACACTTTTTTTTATATAAAGAACTAAAATATAATTCGCACGTTGCGTGAGTGTAATTTGTAAAATTTTTTTTAAATATAAATTTTTAAAGAAGTTTGAAGTGTTAAGACAAACTCTCATTTTTAAAGTTTTGATAAAAATAAACAAAGGTTAATTAAAGATTGTTAATTATGATTCTAAATGTATTGTTAATTTAACATGTGCTTTTGAGTGTGTTAATTCAAAGATAGGTTTCAAAAGAATAAAAGAAAACAGCATAAACAAAGGCAGAGAACATTCTTGACATATTCTGGAAAACGGAGAATGTTCGCCAGGCTGTGACAGCATAAAGACCAATCTTTCTCCATCACTTAATTGAAGTTATTGACTCTGGAAGTTACATGGATATGATCACTACATGGCAGAGAACACATATATAGGATCTATTCAAATCAAAGAGGACATTCAAATTGCAAAAGAAAAAGACTCTCAAACAAGCCTGTCTAGACAGTTCTGGAAATGACTGTCAAGACTGTTAAACAATCTTGAAGTCAAGTCAATTTCCAGTATGGCCAGAAAAAACGTCCAGATTGATTATCAGTCTCCAGGATACTTAAAGTTCAAAAGTCCAGAATGATCATCAATCTCCAGTCAGTTTTAGTAACTTCAGTACAAGCTTCCTACATCAAGTTTTCATGATCGTTTTCAATATGTTTTAATTGATCCAAAGCTCCAGTTCAAGCCAAAAATATTATCACTTATCAGAAGCATTAAAGGATCATTAATTACTCAAGAAAATCTGATATAAAACGCAACACACAGCCCAGTCAAAACAGAAAATAAAAATAGTCAAAAGTTGGATTATTTTTATTCAGAAATACTGCCTCTTGTCAAGCCTGACAAGGGCACTACCAACCGCTGTATTGACCTCCATTTAATGCTCTCAAGCCAATAAAAGGAAGGCTATAGCTCAAGGAAAACGCAGAAGTTCAAGTGCTAACAAGTCTCTCAAAATCATTCACATTTACATACTTGAAATTCTCCAATCACTTACAAGAATCAGTTTGATTAAGTTCTTATTTTACTCTAATACATTTGTACTGAATTCTTTGTAAAGAATCGAATCTCAAACAAGAGTTGAGACATCTCAGATTCTAACAAAACAATCTCATCATTATTGTAAAACTCAAACTATAAGAGTTAAGTATAGTTTGAGGTAGATTGTAAGAAATCATATCAAGGTTGGTAGGTGATTTGATTAATCTCTTTCTAGGTGGAATTAGATTAAGTTCTGTAACAAAGATCAAGGTTGATCTAGGCTAGGTGCTGTAAAACCAAGAAGGTTCTTGTTTTAAACACTTAGTTGAAAATCTCACAATTATGAGGACTGGACGTAGCCCAAGTTGGGTGAACCAGGATACATCTGTGTGTGGTATTTCTTATCCTTTATCTCTTTATTCAGTTTGATTGCTTTTCAAGATTAAAAATACAAAACTGTTTTCTGTTTTACAACTAATCAGAACGTTCTCCGTTTTTCTGCCTTCTTAGACCAAGAACATTCTTGAGTTCAAATCTTAAGTTTTTCAGGTAATTTTAAAAAGGGAGATTTACAATTCAAACCTCCCTTCCTTGTAAATCAATTTTGCTACTTCATGAAGATGATATTTATGGTGTATAAATGTATCAATCTGATTAGAAAAAAGTTTTAATATTTATAAGTTTCTTAATTTATATAAATAATAATTGTATAACAAAAGAATAAATAAAATGGAAACAATTGAAAAGTTTGTATAAAAATGACTGATTTTCACTCTAAAATATATGATTAAAAAAATACGAGTAATTGTTTGTATACACAATTAAATAGATTAAAATAAAATATGAGTGATTTTCACTCTAAAAATATTATTAAAAAAAAAAAGAGTGATTTCTTATATATATTTTGTTTTAAACATTCAATCATTATAGAATACTTTCTTCCTATAAAAAATAGAATATATATTTTGCAAGCATTTATTTGAGATATATTTGTAAGCATTGATTTTAATATGATCATTATTTTTATTTTTGTTTTACTTTTAATCTTGAGTACTATTATTTTTATTTTTTTATTTTTGACTAATTGAATGAATTACTATTTCTTATATTTTATGTTTCATGTCTCATTTTCACTTAAACTTCTAAGAACTAATTCTTAATTAAATGTGTTATGCCACATGTTTTTTTTAAATATTTTGATTAAAATATCTTTTTTGGAGAATATATAAAATGAACAAACTCAAAGTACTATTTTTTACGACAAAAATACGAAATAATATTGGGAATGACAAGACATCAGTACTTGATTTTGATTATTTTTGCCGTAAATAGAAACTATTATCTAATTTTGATTAAGCACTTTCTTTTGTATTAGATGAATAAAATATGTATCTGAGCAATAATAAGAGAGAAATGAACACAAATTGTATATTAATTTAAAAATATTTAATGTATAATTTAACATTTTTATTTTAAAAAAAATATACTTTGGTTTTTTTTTTGTAAAAGTTTGCTAATTTAAATGATCGTGTTTTAATATTTATTTATTTATTTTAATTTAAATTTCATTGGATTGCTTGTGCATAAATTTAGTTATTGACTTATAATATGTGATTGTTATGTTTTTATATATATTTTGTAGTAATTTATGATTGTTACATTTTAATTGTTAAAATGTAATTAAAATATTGTGATATACTTATATGCAATGAATTAAAAAAGTAAATGACAATTAAATCAATTTTGTAATGAGAGTTATATTTTTTATTGTTGATTTTTTTAATTATAATGATATAGATAAAATATTAGTATGATGAAAAATAAAAAATAAAAAAATTCTAAAAGTATCACATCATATTATTGTGATATGGCAAAAATAATATTACATAATATATAAAAATATCATGTGTCAAACGTAATATTTTAAACGTTTCTTTTTTAATATATTATATTGATATATCGCATTTGTTACTTTTATAAGCGTAGTTAGATTTTTTTTCATTTATATCAATGAATGTAGTAGTTTAACGTGTGTACTTTGAGGTAGATGTTTATAAAATACTCTTTTATGAAAGAACGTATCTAATATTGACTTTGTATCTTCTAAAACAAATTATAGATAAAGAATATATTTGACAACAAATTAATAGATAAAGAATATATTTGAAAACAAATTAATAGTAATTTAAACTGAGTTTTATTTTAGATTTTTTTACACGAGACTTATAGTTATGAAGAGAAGTTGTAGTAAGAAAAAACAGTTAATGGATTACCCTCGAAAATGAGCAATAGCTAAAAGACCCCAAAATTTGAATGTGCCCCCCTGTTGACAAATAGCTCAGTCTCATAGTCTTTAATTAATTATTACGCTTAAAAATGGGCATGCAATAGATGAAGGACCCCAAATTTGAATGTTGACCAATAGCCCAGTCTCACAGTCTTCGAGTTATTCTTAAGAGAGAAAGTCAATTGGGCATTTGCAACCATAACACTACAATGGGTATCAATCGATCAAATCTATGCAAATAAGAAATTCAAATGAAGTTTCCTAATTCGCAATTTCAAGCTACCCCAATTTAGAGGAATGAATGAATAATGAGAAAGTGTATGGTCTCTTCTGTCTTAAATATAGAAAAATTATCTATACACCTCTTTTATATCTTGAGAAGGATAGAAATAGATACAGTGCTATGATATATCAGTTATCTAATAGAAAAAGAGAAATAGAGATAAAATGAAATGTTGAATATATTTATAGAAAAAATTGGTGTCTACCTATCATTGTTGTTAAATATAAGCAATATAAGTATAGAAAAAAAAAAACAAGATAAGCACAAGTAAATGAAAGAAAGTTGATATATTTGGTTCAAAATTTAAATCAAATACATCAAACTTTTTGACCTACATCAATCAGCTGCCTCTCCCAAATTCAAACCCTAAGTCCCCTTCTTCTTCCTCCATTAAAGAGAGAGTGGTTTAGGATAATTTTTGGTCTAGAAATACTGATCTCTAAATCGTTTTTTCCTTCATTTTATCAAAATAAGTGACTTTCACACATATTTAGTTTTTCTTTTGTATTTTTTGTTGTGATTTCATTGTCTAAGTGCGACGTTTTTTTGGTTTTTCTGTTTTGGTGCAGAGCTTTTTCTCATCTTGGTGCAGTTTTCATTTTGGTTCTAATTGATAGAATAGCTTTAATCGCTTACAGGTTTCAATCAATGACTTTTGTGTCGTCAAGTTATAGATCCTAAGATATAAATATTCTAGACACTTGAATTTTGTTATATTAGTAGGTATATTGCCATTTTGTGTTATGTTACTATTTTACACTATTAGTTTGGGTACTGCAAATTTATTTGCATGTTCATCCTTTTTGTTTTTTTTGTAAATTTAGGTGCTGCGATTTTGTTTGCATGCTTATCCTTTTTGTTTTTTTTTTTAAATTTAATTTTGTATTGCATTGATGTATTTTACAATTTAAATCGATGAATATCGTCTTTTTAATAAAAAATATCTTTTAAGTCTGGACAAAATATTAAGTAAGAATTAAAAAAAATCTTGCGGCTAGAATTAAATGTACATATTTTGACTAAGAATAAAATTTAGGACCAGATACTACTATTCTTTCGAACCTTGATGTTGCAGCCAGGGTAAACTACCTTCCATTTTCCAAATTGTCTTCTGTCAATTCATTTCGTGAAAATGTTTCAATTTTACTATTTGTAGATGCTCATCTCGAAGGGCATCTTGTAGGTTTATTAGATTCACTTCCTAGCATGAAAACCACGTTTGACATTGTGGCACGTTCATTTGGGTCTTCTTTTAAGCATAATAGTCCCACGTTCACACATTCCAAGCATTGTATGAATTACAATTTTAGATAGAAATTATAAAAGAGAGAAACGTGTATAGAAGTAACATAAACGTATTATTGATAATTTGATCAGTTGATTAATAACAAATACAATATATCTTATTTATACATATGAGTCCATATAAGAATTAAAAGCATAACTATCACAACTAATTCTTAACTAACATAACAAATTATATCTCTGGTATGAAATGCTCAAATCTCTTAACTAAAAATGTTTAAACATTCATTTTTGTATGAATAGAATTTAAAATGTCAAAAAAATTAGAAAAAAAATAAAATTTTCCTAGATCATCAATTTTTTTTTTTGGATAGAAGCCAAAATAGCAATGAGGACTAAAAAGAAAGAATTTTTCTAAATAATCCATTTTCTTTTGGATAAAAGCCAAAATGCCAATAAGACTAAAAAAAATTGCTTAACTATTAATTTTATTTTTTATAGATAGAAGCTAAAGTGTCAATTAAGTTAAAAAAATGAATTTGACTTAACTATCTATTATTTTCGTGGATAGAAGCTATAATGTCAATCTATCTATTTATAATCTATTAAAATCAGCTCTCAATTTTTTTATTGACAACTCATCATTTTGTACGCCATGTAATACTAATTCAGACAAATCACTTATATTTCTATGTGTCATCTCCTATAATCACTCTTTCAATTCCTTCTTAAGCTTATGTGGAGAGCACACATTAGATGCAAAATTTTATGGATTACACAATATTAAATCTACAAAATCATAATTTCAATTTAAGTTATTTGTTCACTGACTCATAATTCACCCACTCAAAAACATTTATGCCTATATGCTTTCTCAATTCTCATCCCCAAATATCATGTAATGAGAAATGTTAGATTGTGTAACCTCTTCGGTGACTTCCTCAACTGGGCCAAAAATTATGTTCAGGTCATTTTCTTTTTCCACTTAATTTTATCATTCTTCTATTTTTCTATGTATTTCAATTCTAATCTAATATGAATAACTCAATTTCTTCTAGTTTAGATATTTTCTCATTACTTTGTATTTTAATTTTTTTTTTCTGTTTTCAATATATTTACTCTAGGTATTTTTTAAATTTTGGGTACAAATCCGTTGCTTTTCCTTAACTAATTTTCTTTTGGACCCGATGAACTCTTTCGAATTCTTAAACCACAAAATGATTTTTTATTATTGAACTTTTGCATTTTCAATTCCTTTATTCTCTTAAATTTTTAGTTCAACTATATATAGTGGATATAAATAAGTACTACAATTTACTTTAGCCAAGCGCTTACAATGTCAATTAGCATAACAAATATCTTCTGCTAGTCGTTCGGCCATAAGCATCAGCCCAGTGGCATCTAGGAACCTGGCTTCACACCAATAGCTCATTCGAACAATCAATAATAAATACCATATAGAGTGTTACTTATAATTATAACGCCTAGTTACGTGGGTTTAATAATTGAGATAATGACTAAATTTTTTCATATTTATAAAAGAGAATAAGGTACTAATATTGAATAATGAATCGTCCGAAAAAAATAATATTGTAAAATCCTTAAAATAAATCCTTATAGCTGAAAATTATTTAATAATCAAAATATTCAAAACTGAACATTTAATAACTAATCTCGAAATAAAATATGATGTAGACACTATGTCTACTTATTCTTGATCTTCTAACCTAATCTAAGGAAATTACTCTTCTCAACGGTATCAATATATGAAAACAACACTTTAATGAAATACAAAATCTCAGTGAATAATGCACACAATTTAAAAACAAGTATTGTAGTCAACTGACGCGGTAATTGAAAAAATCGACCATGACATTCGCATCCTTTCAAAAATATTCTTTAGAAATATAAATAATTTTTCTATAACAACCAATTACTTTCAATAATTAATATAAACTCATTCACTTAAAATCAACAATAATTCACATCTATAATAATTCAATAAATCAAATGCACACCTTTATTCTACAGAAAATAAATCAATCAATTCAATTATGTTTCACTGTTATATGGGGATGTATTACTTACGCAAAGTAAGTATTATCTCATCGTGTGGAGCACTAACTTATTTAGTGTAGGGTACAAGATCCAACAATGTGGAGTTTAAAACTGTGGGATATAAGACCTATTTATATAAAGCACATAGATCATCCGGGGTACAAGACCCATCCATATGGAGCATAAGCTTATCTCAAACCCATACAATAAAAATGATTCGGTTTTAACAATCCTCCTGATAAAATCATTTTTAAAATACAATATTTTATTTAAATATACAATAATCAATCATTCAAAAACACATAATAAACAATTTATCAAATAATACATATTCAAACAATAATAAAAATGGCAATTCGACAAATAAAATAGTAAATAAATCAATTTCATAATCTAAAATTGTATTTCATAAAATCCCAATTTTAATAGAGATAGACTTTCGACAAAATATATATTCATAAAAATTATTATTCAAAATATCTAACTTTTTTTCATATGAAATTCTCAAAATAAATGTACCATAAAAGGGTTAAAGGGTGTTATTACTCAAACATTCATTGATAAAAAGTTCCTTCTCTGTTGCTTGCTATTAACTACTATCAGAGTTGCACAATACTTTAGCTATTATCTATTTTGATAAAATTCTATCTTTTGAGTTTTAAATTAAGCATTTTTTTCTATCTATTTATATTTAAATATTTATAAGATAATTTAACTATGTATCCTATATTTCCTCAATTAAGCTCTTGGTTGTTCCACATAAAATGAGTAATTTGGTTATATTAGATTGAAACGTGTAGCTTGCAGTGCTAATTGGTTTTTCATAGGATATCATACTCTAGTAATCAATCATTAATGAATTATTTGAAAATTAGTGAAATAGAGTTTAAATTAAATAATACGACTTTAATAATATTTTAAAAAATAAATAAATTTCTTTAATTTTTTTACTTTAAAGTTTCTTAAAATTATTATTTTTTAAATTTTTTTGAAAATTAATAAAAATATTATTTTTTAAAATTACTTTTTTTTTGTTTTAAAATTTTCAAATAAAAAATTATTTACTTTTCTTTTTTGAAAGTAAGGAAAAATTAAGCTCTTGGTTGTTCGAAATAAAATTTCTTAATTTTTTTTTCAAAAATTTTTGAAACCAAAAAAATTATTATTATTTTTAAATTTTCAGAAATTTAAAATAACAACAATATTTTTTATTGATTTTTAAAAAATTATTAAAATGGTATAATTAAATTTAAATATCATGTCACCATAATTTTTCAAATCATCGTGTAACTAAAATGATTGCCACAACGCAATAAAGTCTCATTTTAATTTTGGTTAAAATGTTTCAATTAAAGTCTCCATTTAGAATTTCTTACTAATTATTAGATAAGTTATCGCCTAAATAAATTTATTTATTTTTAATAATTATTTTAAAAATATTTGATTCATGTGGGGTATATAATTTTTCAAATTTGGGTTAGGTTATCACTTATATAAATTTTCTTCGAAACATTTTTAAAATTGAGTTTTGAAATTTTTTGACTAATCCAACGTTTTTGTGATCCTATCATAACATAATCATTGATATCATATTTTGTGTTATATGTATAGTGTATTAGATGACATCTATATAAATTAATCTATATGATTAAATATAACCGAATATATTCAAAGAGAGAGAGATAATTTATTTATAAAAAAAAAGAAATGACTAATCTTATCCAAAAAAAGGAATGGAGTGAGTAACAAACTATAACCGAAATTTAAAAATTTAATCTATGATCATAATCGTAAATATTTAAATAAATTAAATTCAAATAATTTATAATGGTAAATAGTGTCAATCAAACAAAATTAGTAATATTTCATATACAGTTTTGTAAGTGTATTTTACAATTAAACTAAAAAAAGTATTTTAAAAAAAAAGCTATAATATATTTGGTAATTTTTTAGTTTTAAAAATTACTTTAAAAACTAATAAGTTCAAAACAAGACACCAAATAACATGTAACTCCCAAGGATGGAACACAAGAATATAGGACTTCGTGTTTGCCCTAAAAAAACACAAATCCAAAAATATAATTAATAAAAAATGAAATTAATTACACATCTATTTATTTGTGCAAACATTGCGTTCAAATGTACATATTTCTTAGCAAACTATTACGTTCAAATGTACATATTTCTTAGCAAACAAAAAAAATCATTGTGATTTTTTAAACCAATAGCATAATGATTATTCTATTTTCATATGCACGGCTGAAAAATATAATTTTTCAATTTAATTGCTCGAATTGCAACTCATGACTGCCAAGCTTTTGAAGGATGGGACAACATAAGCTTCAACTGCCACATATCGAGTCATAGATTCAAAGATCACATAGCTTCAACTGCCACATATCGAGTCATAAGCTTCAACTGCCACATTTGTTTTCAATGTTAATATTTTTCATCTTCTTTGTAGATAAACTTTACGAAGGTGAGTTATAAGTTTGGTCCCAAAGTCACATTTTTCTCATCATTGTCTCGAGTTTCTATCATACTTTATATGCAAATGATTTTTTTTTATTTTTTTATCTTTTGTAAAGGAAAGTTACAATCTACACTATCAACAAATACCTTGCATCAAAATAAATAGAATATGTGACATGCTGATTTGCAATGAATCATGAATTGTATTCTAAGTTTTTTGAAACCATAATAACATCGACAAAAAGTCATCTATCTTTAAAATTGTGCGTAGGATCGTTCTAATTCCTATAGCAATAATGCTTAAATTTTCATATGTGCAATCATTCTAATTTCTTTCCATATTTTCATATGGACAGATCAATGAAATCAGTATGAGGCTTATTAATCATTAAATATAATTAGTATACAATGAGAATACCAGCAACATTCCACCACATGATTCAAAAAAGCAACTTCAAGTAATATTCTACAATTCATTATATTAATTAATTAATTAATATTTTTGTTATGCGTTTCAAAATTCAAACATAGCATATTGTGACAATCAAAATGCAACCACACGCATCCAAACGTTTCATATAAAATTTGAATAATTTATACGGTTATTATAATTTCAATGCTGTTATGAGTATAAGATAAGATTTCCCATGATTTCTCTCGGCTATCAATTCACATTTTTAATTTCATTTTGCCCCCTATTATTAATTGATTTTGTCTCTACTAAATCATCTATAAAAACACAACTGTATTTGCATATTTCACCATTGCTTTGCAAAACGTTATGCACATACTTTTATCTCATGAGGCCAAAACTATGTTGCTGATTAGAGGCTAGGATCCTTGGTACAAATGTTTCATATCCAATGAATTTGAATCTTGAGACTCCTCTGAAAGTAAGAAATTAAATGTCTATTTAAAATACTTTTGCATTTTAGTTTTTAAAAATTGTTTTATAAATTTGATTTTAAAAATTGTTTTAAAGAATATAATTAAAGAAAAAACTTGTTTGAGATACTTGTTTTTAAAAACAGTTTTAGAGATAAGAAAAAGAGAAAACCTATTTAATAATCTAATTTTTTAAAATAGATTTTGAATAGAAAATTAAAAATACTATTTGGTAACACAATTTTCAAATTTTTTTTTATATTAAATAATAAAAGTAAAAAGATAGAAAAATTCAACTAATAACATTTAAATAAAGAAAATATTTTAGTATAATTAATAAATATAATTTTATTAAAAGATTTTAATAAACACTTGTCCATTATTGTTCACTTCCTTAATTTTTTATAAAATAAGATTAATTGCAAGTGAATAGAGTTTCAAATCCAATTGTAATATAAAAATATATTATTTGATCACTATTTTTAAAATTCAATTGAAGAAAAAGGTATATAGATATTATCCACCAAGAACATAAAAATTAAGCCGAACCAACACAAATATTTAGGAAATATCCATCAACATTGTATATAATAAAACCTAAAAGATAGTAGTTTGTGCAACTAATTGTGATGGTGTACCCACATCCTATCTCTAATACGATTCCTACTCATTTTCGTTTCAATTGCACCTTCATCATATAACCTAGTTAAGTTATCGTTGGAGCTTGTTGCTTCTATGCCTGGACCTTCATTCACCCTCTCAAGTTCCATAGGATCCATTGCTTCCCATATGTTGAATAACTCATCTGGTAAATTCCACTTACGTATGTAGTTATGAATAGTACAACAAGCTATCACTATAAGTCTTTGTCTGGAGGGTTTATAAGGAGACATCTACTTCAAAATAGGAAATCTATTTTTCAACACTCCAAAACAACGTTCAATTGTCATCCATAGAGATGAGTGTCCGTAGTTAAATAACACTTCGGGACTCTTAGGTTGTCTACCTTGGCCTCTATATTCTTAGGCATGATATCTTTCACCCCTATAAGGAGGAAGCAAACCTCTAGTACATGGATACCCAGAATCAACGAGATAAAATGAACCTTCATAAAAAAAATATGTTAGCTATACTAGTTAAATTCATCAATATATTGTAATTTTATTATGATATTATGATTTACCTCTAGGTGACCAAAGAAATCCTGCATTTGGATTTGTAATTGCATCCAAAAAGACTTTTGAATCATGTGCACTTCCTTCCCACCCAGAATATACATATGTAAACATCATGTTGAAATCACAAGCACACATGACATTTTGCGTGATTGTTGTCTTTCTACCATTACATGAAATTTGTTTCTATGCGGGAACCCATGCACTTATATGTGTACCATCTATTGATAGAATCAGAACAAAATAATAAAGATAAGTGAACCGAACTCAAATAGTTTTGATAATATGATATGCATACCTTGATGCAAGGATAGTATTTTGAATTATTCTTAATTCTTTCAGGAAACTCTATAGACTCTTGTTTTATGAGTTCTTTTCCCAATTGACACACTTCCCTTAATACTTCCTTGAAATTGCGTGAGATTGTTTCTGTGGAATGTTGAAAGCGGTTTGAAGTGAATCTATGACAAACATTATGACCAATTATGAATAAAAAGTGGCAACCTTCTCTTCGACAAGTACATCTCTTGAGTCACATAGATAGTTTTTCCCTCTTAATTCATTACAAAAATTAAGAAAATATTCCTTCTTCGTCTGAAATAAATCAAAATAGCTTGTTTCAGATCCATTTAATACTTCAACAACAAATTCACGACTAGATAGTGAAGATATTAGAACCTTTCCTTTATTAAAGAATTTATGATGATAGTCATAAATCACAATACTAGTAAGAAATTCTACAAAATCATCATCGTTTTCATCAGAAGTAGAATAATCACTTGTATCAACATCAAATCTGGTTACAACCTGTCATACAATTTCATAACAACTTTAAGAACAAAATGATCCATAAAAGGTTTGATAACATAACAAAACAATTTAAAATAGCTCATAAAAAAATGCATACAATTGTTCAACAAATAGAAATAAGTACACAACCATAAAGATCATAAACAAAGTACTAAGAGAAGCATATCCAATCACTATCACCACATATCCAAGTAAAGTGTTATCCTTAAAGTCTAAGTATCCATCCACGTTTCCTCTCTTTAGACATTGCGATAAACATTTCCCTCCAATCAGGATCCTTAAACTTTTCAAGGGTTTTTCCATAGATGTCATCTGGAATGTCTTCTATCTCTTCAAGAGCAGCTACACACTTAGTCAGCGAACAATCAGATGTTACACGCGAGGTAGCCTCCACACTCCTATCCCTACTCTTATCCTTACTCTTATCCCTGCTATACTTCTATGCTCTCGCCAAAGATGCTTGAGCCCATGCTGCAAGCGCATGTCCCATTTGTTGTGATGTTGACTCTTTTTTGGATATTATATGTACTTTTTGTTTTCCACTTCGTGAGACGCACTCCATTGCTTTTATATCATCGTCTGAATCATCTTTATCAACATGTACATGACTTGCACTTCCAATGTTAAAGTATTGATTATCAAGCTCATTTTCTTCATCAATATTTGGTGGGTCTTGTGAAGTACTCCAATAGCATTATTTTTGTTGAATATGATTTCCAACAACTTATAATGGTCACATCCTTTCTTTTGAAATTGAGAAGCTTTCTCATGTACCTAAAACAAAACAAGCATGTCATCAATTATGAGAAAATTTAAATAGTGAGGTAAAAATAGAACATAAAATACTGCAATTTAAATTTCATGAAACATAAAATAGAAAAGCTATTATATCAACATTAACTTTCACCGTCAAAGGAAAATTATCATCAAAGGAAAGACTAATTTAATATACGACCCTAGTGATAAAACTATTGTTATCAACTTTATTGGGTGAGAAATTCCTTAATATATTATAAAGAAAATGAATATTATGAGCCATTTATTTAGATTTATTTAGAAAGATTGTAGCTTGTTTAGGATATTTTTTTTACCTGTGGAGTAAACTTGAAATTTCTTTGCAAATATTGATGGAAAATAAACAAATTTTTCTTCCAAAAAAGACACATTTGCAATGTGGAAAAGCTTCAACCCCTGAGTTACCTGAATATTTGAAATTGATTGGTTGGTTGCAATAGGAATCTATTGTAATTCTAGGAGTATTACTTGAAATGTTAAAAGTTGGATTTAGAGTAGTATCAAGATTTTCATTGGCTAAATTACACTAATTATTTTCTACTTGGCCTTTCTCAAACTTTTCCAAATATTGATATATATTGTTCGATTAGTTTTCCTCAGTTTTTTGCCCGTGCTGCTATGGCACTTGCATTTTCAACCAAAATAACTTGAAAAGTGTTTAATGAAAAAAGAACTTAACATTTGGAACTTCCCAAAAGCAAAATTAAACACGAGCATATTTTCATTATATTATTATAAGCTCAACAGTTTTTGTGTAAAAGTGTTACAACATGAAGAACTTGTACTATTCTAAGGCCATAATAAACTATAAACCTTAATTATGCAGCCATTGTTCTTTGTTTGTAATTTACTCTAATTTTGTTTTCCTCATGCATCTATCCTATAAGAAAAATGTGAAATTAGATTTATCCTAACTTTAATAAGCTTGGCAGCTTGTTAATCAACTTCTAGTTAGTTAGTTCATAACTAACTAGAACAATGGCTGCAAAATTAAGCTTTTAAGGGGTACGATGTAAGATACTTGTGAAGTTTTTATGTTTTTAAGGGGTAATATGTTAGATTACTTTGATACTTGTTTGTTTCTACTTCAAAGTGTTTCTACTTCATTAGGAATTGTGATTCAATATAAAACAATTCATTAGAACAATATTCAACCAAGATATGAAAGTTACAAGAGAGGAAATACAAATGAAAAGCACTGAAAAAATCTTCATAGAGGCTACCATGTGAGCTCTCATATCATGTTAGAAAATATGACATCCATAAAAGAAGAAGAGAAAAAAAATCTAATTGTGTAGTGTATTGTGATGATAAATTGATACAAAATAAGAACATGTCAATTCAAGATATTACATCAAACTTATATAAAGACATTCACAAAGTAGTGGCTAACTACATCTCTAACTATTCAGCGAAATGAAAATTCAAAAAAAATGATATATGAAATTACTATTAGAAATCTTGATAGAAAGCATAGAAAATAGATAATATTAAAATGAAGATAAATTATATATCGATAGATAAAATGATAAAAAAAAACAAACAAAAGATACAAAATACTCTTTATATAATGTAAGTGCAGACTTAACTAACTAGCCATCTTAAAACTAATTTTTAGATTTAACTTATGGATAACTAACATTTATATATAATACTTACAACAACAAAAAAAAGTAAGAGAGAAAATCACACTCTTCCTGAATTTTATGTTGGCTATGAATGTGTAGGCAATGCCTGAGAACTGTCAGGGTAAATACTTACATCTCTTTCCAGTGGGATGCATTTTACAAGAGAAGCTATAAGCATGCTAGTGGCACCAATTGTGATTAAACAAGCCTAATCAAATCAGTGAGCATTAATTATTAGATAATACCTGAAGATAATTTCGTCAGACCTCTTCACTTGCAGTAATAGTGTTGGTGTCTGCATTCCACCCAAATCCAGTGTTATGTAAAAGTGAATAGAACTCACGATACATGACTCGTAGCCGGTGCATTTTTGCCTTTAGTTTATCCATTTTAAAGGAACAATTAGTCATAGAATTCAGCCTAGTAGTCATTGATTTCCATATTCTAGCATGAAATACACCATTTGACATATTTCCTTTTGTAACTTCATCAACCATAATATCAATAAAAGCTTTAGTTACAAAATCAGGCCAAAGCTTTGATTCAAGAAACATTAGTTGCCATCTATAAAAAAATAAGCAAACTCATGATCATAAAAAAGAAATGTTCAACTATAAAACAAAAAGGTTAAAGAATGAAACAAAAAATTGCAATTGATTCATAAAGAGAAATGTGGCAGAATAAACACTAGTAATATTCCTCATTAGTATTTCAAGAGCACTATATGAAAATGAAGAACCTAATAAGCAAAACCAAAGAACAATTGAGAAACACACAATCCATACATGCATAGCATACACAATTCATTCACTCAATCAATGAGTTGATAAAAAAATTTCATAATCTACAACTTTCTATATTAAGATAATGGATAAGAACCAACCAAACTCATGATCCCACCAATATTTCACTTAGTAAGTAGCTAGGTTACCTGTCTAGCAAAGGCAAGCGCGACAGCGGGTGCAGGTGCATCATGTGTGGCGGAAGAGGAGGAAGTCGTAAGAAATTGCGAACGAAAGCTTGAATTCGTCATGCTTTTTCAAATTCTTCAAGCTGTTTAGTAAACTATATGTATCCAAGTTATTTTGAAAATGGGAAAGAAAGCGGCGACAGGTATTTGCAATTGCCGTTGCAGCCGCCTTATTTTGGTGTCACAAATTGTTTACAGCAAAAATTATGTAACAAGAATTATTGTACTGTTTTAGGTATTGTTTTAAATTTTCACAAATTAAAGAGAAAAATGAAACAATAAAAACACATAAACAAAAGATGATTTTGTAAACACCAAATAAGTAATGAAATCAACAAACGAAACCAACTTAATTCGAAAAATAAAATTCAATTTAAAACCCAAATTGAAAAAAACTATATACAAAGGAAAGAAAAAGAAAAACTAACCAAAGAAATTATCAGAAAGAGAATGGAGAACACAACAATGGTCAAGAAGAGGGAATGAGGTGGATGAACGTGATCGAATCACGAGTTAGAGTGAGAATCGCAATCTAGGGTTCACCGTTTTGACACAACGACTCCATCGTCGCATTTCTGCGTGTTTTTGCTTTACCATCGTTTTTGTGCTTCTGAGGGAGAGAGAATGAGAATTTTTTTATTTTATAAGTTCAACATAATTACAATTATGCTAGTAATGAAAAGTAACTTCTCCGTGTTTTTTCTTTTTAAAAATTTAAAACTGAAAACTGAAAAACAAGACATTGTTTACATGTTTTGCTTTTTTAATTTTAAAAAATATAATATTAAAAACAATTTTACAAAACAGTTTTTAAAAATAAATAATCCAAACAAATTTTAAAATTTTAAAATTTTTAAAAGCTAAAATAGAGTTTTTGAGATTAAAATCAAACAGGTCATAAATATTTGTCTATTATATTTTCATTGATGTACTTTTATTTATTTATTTATTTATTTTCCTTTTAATATATATGATCTAACTTATAGTCTAAAGACATAATTTTTGAATGGAAAATTATATAATAAACAAAAATACAACATTAAAAAGAGAACAAGGAGTACTCAACTTTAAATTATAAAGGAAAAAACAACAATGAGACCGACACTAGGAGGGAGAGGACCCATAAAGAACACGCTTAAGTTTTATTAAATTACTATTCGCCATTGATTTATCTTTCATGTATTGCTTTTAAACTTCAATAATCACATAAAGTAAACATGTAAAAATAACATACTAATTGAATAGGAATGAAAGCATCATCCACTTATAACTATGATTCATCAACAATTTAGTATTTCTTGATGCTCATGATCAATAATATGAAACTAAATCTATGCCATAATGGAACAAATTATCATTCTTCAAATGTGTAATACTTTCACAAAGACTCACAAGCTAAGGACAAAGATTGAGAGCAAGCAAATTATTTTCCTTTACTTTATATATTTTCTATTATATTGTTACAAATTTGTCAGAGGCAAGTTTTTTTTTTTTTTCTGACAGAATGTCAAAGGCAAGTATATAGAAACATATTTTTTTTTTCTATTTAATAGCGATGTAATAATATGAAAAATGAAAATTTGCATGTTTGACAAATTTTGATTGTGGAATTAGATTAACAAGTGTTTTCAATACTAAGGAAATAATACCATTAGAGAGACAATTGTAAATCATTTTGTTAGTGTTCATTGAATATTAAAGTCTTCTCTATAATTCGAACTCAAGGTGTCATTATCTCACCATAAATTTTGAGGTTAAATAAGCTTTTAATCACTATAAATATATCATATTTTATTTTTAGTTCCTCTAAATTTTATCTTCAAACAATGTTTCGTCAAATAATTACTGTTAATAAATTTGACCCCTTATTTTAAGTTAACTTATGTGTATTTTTATAATTTTTAAAAGATTATTGTACAGGTTCAAGATATTATAAAAATTTATTTTATAAAAGTTTAAATTTTTTAACAAGAGATCAATTTAAAATGATTTTTTAAACTTTTGGCTATTAAAAATTTGTATTTAATTCATCTTTTGTTAAAAAATTATAAATTTTTATAAGGAGATTCTTCTAATATTTTAAATATGTTTACAAAAATGTAAATAATACACATTCTAAACATTTGGGGGACCATTGTTTGAAGAAATTTTTTTAGAAGAGACTAAAAACAAAATATAAATATTTATATAATCAAAAACTTATTTAATCCTAATTTTTTTCATACAAAATGATATATATTTTTTAATTCAAATTTTAAATACGTCATTCTCACGTATATTTGGCCATTCATACATTTCTCAAATAAACCTCCATAATTTTACCTAAATACAATTAATGGTGGCTGCAACAAATTATGGCGATAGCCACAATACGTTTTGAGCTCAAAAAAAAAAAAAGAAGGAAACTTTATGCTATTGCAGTGAATTAGTAATAAATATCTTCCAATAGTATCCTTGATCATTATACTCTATTTATTGTTTGTTTTCAAATTTGCATTCTCTCAATGATTCTACATTTTTTTAATTAAAAAATAAATAAATAAATAAAATAAAAACATTTTATGGGGTATATTTAATATTATAATTTTATTTAATGTCAAAAATTGTAAATTGCGTTAATCACATTAAATATTGATTGTGGTATTAATTATATGTCAATTTCATTCATTCTTTATTTGAATTTAAATTTTAAAAATGTTGTGTTTGTCACATGCTATTTAACACTTGGAGCAGTGTTAAAAAATTAAAACTAGCATATAGTTGACCATAAAACAGGATTGGTTCACGTTATTATTTGCAGAGCCATTTGAAGATCTAAAAGTTTTAATGTAATGGAATTGATGTCAATTTAATGTGGAGTTCATAGGGACTACTACATCAAAAGGGATGGATAGGTGACATGAAAAATCAGGATTGGATGTTTCAGATAGGACAACAACCAAAGAGGAGAAGTTTCACAAACACCGACAATATTTTAGCAGTTTAATTATTTTAATAGTAATTACATTTTGCATATGTTTTCATTAAGATTGATAGGAAATTAGTTTAGAATGTATTATTTTGTTCTGTATAATGGCTATAGCAATTTATAAACGATAAGGGGACGAGACATATAAGGAGTGTTGATGGGTCTTCATAGCATGTCAACAAAAATGTTTTGGTACATATTGTCTTGCTCAAGGTAAATATATTACAAAAGCTTAATGTATATTTGGTATTCATCATAAGGTTGATTTTATTATAATTCAATTATTATTTTCTATCTGTTAATACTTATTAGATTTGCTAATATGTATCTATTAAATTCGGTTAACATATTACAATGATGTAAATAATGGTAAAAACGGTTCATGCTACAACTAAAATTTCTTACTATTTCCTTTTTTGGTTTGACATTACGAGTTATGTAAATGTTGCATCTAACGTTATTTTTCAATGAAGTGAAGTATCCTAAGTCTATTTAACATGGGATAAACATATGGTCCAAACAAAACTAGATGAATAAAGGTTGTGTGAAAAATATAATTTGGTGTTAAATGAAAAATCATGTTGTAAAGAAAAAAAGTATTGAAAACATATAATCATATATACTTTAGCATTAAGCAAGCTGAAACGTATTATTACATTATACATAAATAGTTAATACATAAATAATCATATGTACTAGATAGAAGTACCATAAAAATTATTTTTTTAATAATTATTTTTTATGAAAAACAAAAATTAGATTAGGGGAGGAGAGAGGATATGAATAAAATTTGTTGCAGATGTGAGAGGAACTACAATTGGTTTGTTTTTTTCTTCATTACCCTATTTTTGTTTATGAGAGTTTTTATTTTATAATCATATTTTAGATACGAAATATACACCTTTATTTAGCGGTGGTTAATCTCTTCTCCCAATTGAATTTTCTACGCACACGAGTCACAGATTGAACTTTAATCACTTGCATAAGGATCTCGAGTCCCTTATCACTCGGATCAATTCATTATTGGTAGAGAGAGTTAAAAAAAATTGTGCGTCTAACCATGTTCAAAATTCAATGAATCGACATCTCCTCCTTTTAATTAGTTATATGTTAAATTATCTATACATTACTCTATACTTATACTCGACCACACATATCAATTTATAATCTTTTTAAATTATGAAATAATAATTTTCACAAATAATAAGTTGATTTCACAATGCACTTCTTTGAATTATTGTATTAGAATAATTTGTTACTTTACAATTTGCAAGTTAAATCTTTATAGTAAATCAATATTCCATATCAATTAAAAACTAATCAAACTAAGAATTATATAATCAATACCTATAAATTAATTTGATGTTTGCGAAGATCTCTTAGTCACCTTGACACGAGTTACACACTAGAAAACACGTATCCCTTACCACAACAATTTGAGATGAGTTATATGTGGTCGTTTGAACAAAATAATTCACACAAATAGATTAATGTTCAATGAACATCATCCTTGATTGATTAGATTTTTGGATTTGTCAATCTTTTCCCAGGTAAAAAAAAGAGGTCTCATATTTTCGGACCTTGACTACTTTGATGTTTTATCTTGAGCCTATTAGTTTTTCATACTTGGCAATCACCAAATAGATTATAGGTTATAGTTATTGATGCTATTTTTAGTTCAATTGTAAAATACATTACAAAACTATATGAATAGTTATAATAATAAATTAAATTTCCAAATTTTGGTTATAGTTCTCTATTCATTATTTCCCTTTTTTGGATAAAATTATGGATCACTCTCTCTTTGAATATAAAATTACAAATACTATGATATTTAATCAAATATTATTTTATGTACATGTCATCTAATCACACTATACATGTAATATTAAAATGTAATATCAATGACTATGTTATAATATGATCACAAAAATGCTAAATAAATCAAATTTATCAAAAATCACATTTTTTAAAAATTCCAATAAAATTTATGCAGAAAATAACATAACATGTGTTTGAGAATTTATATTTATCCAGAAATTTAATTTACCTATACTCATTTAAGATAGTGCATTTGTTTATATTCAACTATCTTATAGTAGTGTATAATATATAAAATATGATATTATAACATTTTTTTCAATATCTCAACTTCTCTTCGTATTTTTTCAATATCATTCAAATTTAAAATAAAAAAATAGATAGAATATATGTTTTTTTCCTTAAAACTGCATGTTTTTCACTGTTCTCTTTGCCCATGTAATTAAAAACTAATCAAACTAGAAAATAGGTAATCGTTAACTGTAAATGTTTTGATGTTTCTACTAATATGACCTTCACCATTGCTGTAACCTGTCCAAATGAGTTGACTGTAGTTGTTCCACCAAGCTGGTTCCCGCGAGTTATTGAAAGCTACAATGGTTTCATGAGATTTTAAGGTTATTACACATTTACGCTTTCTTTTTTGGATGAAACAATATGGCCCATAACTAAAAAAACATTTATTCATTTAAATTGGTAAAAATTACATCGATCGAGAAAAATACAATTCAAAGTCCTAAACTTGTGTTTAAAATACAAGTGTTTCTAGGATAAATCACGGATGAAACACAGAAAAAAAAAAAAAACCTAAACTTGTGTAGTAACCACTTATTTACATAAAAATCTAAAGAAAAATAATAATTTTGATGAGTGATTTTAGACACAAAAAAAAATGGTCATAAATCACATATCTTCAATGGAGGAAGAAGAAGAAGAAGAAGAAGAAGAAGAAGAACAAGGGTGGGAGTGCGGAGGCTAAGTTATTTATGCGAAGATTAAGTATCTTATCTCACACTGATTAATCTTCCACTTCCAATTTTTACAGTTTAGTTGGATATAATAGATTTGGGCATATTAGTCTCTCAAATTGGGAAAGCTTATTTTGCAAAATGAAATCAAAATTATAACCGTTGTTATTAATTCAAATAGATTGACAAGATTTACATTTAAAAATTAAAAATTATCTGTATTTCGTTTTTTTATATTGATGTTTATATTAATAGATTAAATTTTCAAGAATTGGTTTTAGTTCGCCATTAAATCGAATGAATATAATTTGGAGTAAAGATCGAATGGTGTTGACAAGTAATTATGGATCCACAATCTATTGAAACAAGTCATTAAATAAAATCTATTGTTAATTTTCTATAATGGACTGTTCGGTAATTTTATTTAAAAATTTGCATTGGACCCAATTGTCTATGTATTTGGTCAAAAAAAAAAAACTTCATTGTTTTTGAGAAGCAATCAAATAACTTATTATAATTTATGTTTTTATGTGATAAAAAATCAATATTTTCTAAAATATATTATATAATATATTACAATCTATATGATATTTATTTATATATAAATTAAATTAGTAAATATCATTGACTCAAAAAAATAAATCGGTGAACATCATCTATCATATTATTCATATAAACACTAAAATGTGATATCAATAACAATATAATCATATCTATAAATAAATTAGAATAATTTAAACTTAATTAAAATTTTTAAAAAAATAATCAATTGAAATTTATGTAAACAATTACCTCAACCGTGCCTGACACGGACTTCACAGTAGTACAACTTAATCCATACTAATACAACTTAATCGGATAGACTGTTTAAAAAAAAAAGAATGTCACTTATACACAATAAACGTGCACATAATATATAGTTAATCTTTTTTTGTTGTTTTGTTATAGGAACCTTATTTTACAACTGATTCACTTATTATCTCTATTAATATATATCCAATTCGATCCTTCTCACATTAAATCGGATCGATTGGTGCTTTTGTCAATATAATCGTCACTTATATACCTCTATTCTGGTAGAATTACTTAACATAGTAATTCTTTTAATTTATAAAATAATAATAATAATCTATATATTAGACACCATTTTAAATTTTAAAAGTCTAATTATTTCTAGTCTTTTATTAGGATGTTACAATAATTGATATTATTCAGGCTGTAATGCATGTATAAAAAATAATATATAAATTTGAAAAATAGTAAAGTTAAGATACCTCTTCAACAAAGATCGGAAGAAGAAATAACAAACAATTAAGAAAATACAATTTGTTCATGTTTATGTTTAGATGTGCTTTGAATAAGATGACTACGGTGAGAGAAACCTATGATAAAAAAAAAACTAATCAAATCTCTAAAATATATATTCACTCTCTATTTTTCATTAAACCATATCTTAATTTCATAGTAAGTTACTCTTGGTAATTCAATTTTTTTACGGGGATAACTCCACATTCTTTTTAAGTTTATCTTCTTCTTTATTCACTAGAAATGAGTAGTTTTCGGTCATTTTTTGACTTGGTATCACCATGTGCTTCTGTTTCCTCGATTTTAATCTATATAAGTGGTTTCTACACAAACTAAGTTTTTCTTTTGTGATTTCTTCGTCTAAAATCGAATGTGTTTGATTTCCCGTCTTGATGCGGTGTTTGTTTGATTTCTTGTCTTGGTGCAGTGTTTGTTTGATTTATCATCTTGTTGTGGTGTTTGTTTGATTTAGATTGACAAATCAACGTTGACCAATTAGCGATTAAACCAATGACTAGGTTGTTTGATTTCCTGTCTTATTGCAAAGACATGGGTACTCCAGTAACTTTGATTTTATAAAATTATTTGTAGGGATAGTGATGTAGGAGGGTTCGCGGCAAGAATCGAGGAAGAAACGACTTTGCGGGAAAATGAGGAAAAGGATCGTCCGGTGTCAGATTGCCTATTATTACACATTTCGGGCTTTTCTGTTTTACAGCCGTTTTAGTTTTTCCTTTAATTTAGGGCTTTTCTGTTTTACCTAATTTTTGTACTAGGGTTTCTATTATATATTTAAAGACTTTCTATGCTGTAACAAAATGGCATCTTTTAATAAAGTAATTAATTTTAAGAGTTTTTCTCTTCTTTTTAGGATTAGCGCTTGCTAACCCTTTGCGATTTCTGACTTCGTCAAGTGGCATCAGAGCAGGCTTTCTCCTGTTTCTTTTCGTAGCTTGAACAGCCATGGGAGATCAACCAGTCACAAGAGCAGACATCGAGGGTATCACTGTGGCTTTTACCACGGCCCTTACTGCTTTGACTACGCAGATGACGACTCAGGTGGCGGCTTTGACGGTTCAAGTTAACGCCATAAATAATAGGAGGGACAGAGGCAGGAGAGATGAACCGCCCAGGCGTCCACATGGAGGCTTGCAGGCTCATGTTGAATCAGACTCTAGTTCCGAAGAAGAGGTCCAGGAGGAGAATCAGGATTTCGATAATCAACAGGATCGCAACGACTACAGAGTCAAGGCTGACATCTCGTTGTTCTATGGAACTATGGGGGTTGAAGAGTTTATGGATTGGCAGATTGACGTTGATCGGTTCTTCGACGTGATGGGTGTGACAGAAAACAAGCAGGTGAAGATGGTGGCAATTCGATTGAAGATTACCGCTGCTGTGTGGTGGGATAAGCTTGTTGTTCAGAGGCAGCACAAGAGGAAAGTGCCAATCAGAACGTGGAGGTGAATGAAACAGTTGATGCTGGAGCGTTTCTTGCCTGAAGATTATGAGCAGATTCTGTACAAGATGTATATCGATTGCGTTCAGGGTAGAAGGAGCGTGACCGAGTATACAACAGAGTTCCTGCGTTTCTCAGAACGCAACGAACTAGGGGAAACTGAGGGTCAGAAGGTGACTCGCTATATTAATGGCTTAAAGGGGTCGATATAGGAGAAGATGGGTCTGCAGGCTGTCTGGACCGTGACAGAGTCCTTTACGCTAGCCTTGAAAGCGGAACTGATGGAGAAATCCCCCAGAAATTTCTCATCTTTTCGCGGATTCACTACGCAGGGTAATTATGAAGTTGCTGGTGATAAGGATAAGGGTGTTGCTGCTAAAGATTCTAACTCCTCAGCAAAGGAAACTGGTGGAACCAGTAGTGCTACGCCCAACCAGAAGTCAGCCAACCCATACGCGAAACCGACGGGAGATAAGTGTTTCCGTTGCGGTGGGCAGGGTCACTAGTCGAATGTTTGTCCTTCCAAGAGAACGATTGCAGTTTTGAATGAGGAATCTGAGGAAGAGGAAGAAAACAACGAGTATGACAGTGTTGAGTTCGCTGAAGAAGAAGCTGAAGAAGCAGTCAATTTTGTGCTGCATAGAGTCTTGTTGTCTTCAAAGGAAGAGGGGCAAAGGAAGAATCTTTTTAGAACACACTGTTCTATTAAAAATAAGGTGTGTAATCTGATCGTGGATAACGGGAGTACAACGAACTTGGTCTCCTAGAAGCTGGTGGAATACCTAGAGTTGCCGACAGAACCGCATGCCAAGCCTTATGCTTTGGGCTGGGTGAGTAAGGGTTCGCAGGTCAAGGTGACGAAGACTTGCAAGGTGCCTATTTCCATCGGAAGGCATTACAAGGAAGAGGTAGTGTGTGATGTTCTGAATATGGATGTGTGTCATGTCCTACTGGGGCGACCTTGGCAGTATGACAATGATATCACGTATAGAGGCAAAGATAATGTGATGATGTTCACCTGGGAAAGGCACAAGATAGCTATGACCCAGGTTTCTGGTTTAATAGACGAACAGGGAAGGAGAAGTCCAGTTTTCTTGTTATGACGCAGGATGAGCATGATTTAACTGAAGCCTTCAGGGAAACTGAGTGGTTTTGCCCAGTGGTGGTCAAGGGTTTGCTGAGTGCTATGAAAGAGGAGCTTGAACCACCGAAAGAGGTGCAGGAAATCTTGATGGATTTTGGGGAGTTGATCTCGGATGAGCTACCCAATGACTTGCCTCCTAGGCGAGATATTCAGCATCAGATTGATTTAATTCCAGGTTCCAGCCTGCCGAACCTACCTCATTACCGCATGAGTCCCAAGGAGAACGAGATATTGTGGGAACAGATTGAGGATTTACTGAAGAAAGGGTTCATTAGAGAGAGTATGAGCCCATGTGCAGTTCCAGTGCTTTTGGTCCCTAAGAAGAACAATCAGTGGCGGATGTGCATTGATAGCAGAGCCATCAACAAGATAACGATCAAGTGCAGGTTTCTCATCCCTCGTCTAGAGGACATGCTTGATGAGTTATCGGGGTCTAAGTTGTTTTCGAAGATAGATCTACGGAGTGGTTATCATCAGATCCGAATTAGACCTGGAGATGAATGGAAGACGTCTTTCAAGAGGAAGGATGGCCTTTACGAGTGGTTGGTCATGCCTTTCGGGTTATCCAATGCCCCCAGTACTTTAATGAGGCTAATGAATCAGGTTCTTCGTCCTTTTACTGGTTCTTTTGTGGTGGTTTACTTTGATGATATTCTGATTTATAGCAAAACCTGAAGTAGCAAAATTGATTTACAAGGAAGGGGGGTTTGAATTGTAAATCTCCCTTTTTAAAATTTCCAAAAAAAAACTTCAATTTTAAACACAAGAAAGTTCTTGGTTAAGGAAGCAAAACAAATGGTGAACGTTCTTGGTTTGAATATAAAACGGAGAACGTTAAGATTAGTGTTTAAAACAGAAAACAGTTTTGTATTTTAATCTTTGAAACATGATTAAACTGAATAAAGAGATAAGGGATAAGAGATACCACACGCAGATATATCCTGGTTCACCCAAACTTGGGCTACGTCCTGTCCTCACGAAGTGAGATTTTCCACTAAGTGTTTAAAACAAGAACCTTCTTGGTTTTACAGCACCTAGTCTAGATCAACCTTGATCTTTTGTTTTCAGAACTTAAACTAATTCCTACCCAGAAAAAGTTTAAACAAATCACCTATCAATCTTGATAGGATTTCTTACAATCTACCCAAACTATCTTTTACTCTTATAGTTTGAGCTTACAATGGTGATGAGATTGATTTTGTTTAGAATCTGTGAATTCTCAACTCTTGTTTGAGATTCGATTCTTTACAGATAAATCAGAATATATATCAGAGTAAAACAATTTAACTAAAAACTGATTCTGTAAGTGATTTTCAGAACTTCAAGTATGAATGTGAATGATTGTGATAACTGTGTTAGCACTTGAACTTCTTATTTTTCCTTGAGCTGTGGCCTTTCTTTTATAGGCTTGAAAGCAGTGGATGAAGGCCAATATAGCCGTTGTAAAGGCTTTGTGTCATACTGGACCAGTGGCTTTATTTCTAAAAATAATCCTTTTATTTTCCTGATCAGTCTTGAGCTATAGTGTTTTGGATCAATCTTTCTTGAGTTGTTAATGATCTTCTGAAGCTTCTGATAAGTGGCAATTTTGCTGGCTTGATCTGAAGCTTTGGATCAGTAGAAACAGATTGAAAACAATCACGAAAGCTTGAAGTAAGAAGCTTGTACTGAAGCTTCTAAAACTGCCTGGAGATTGATTGATCGTTCTGGATGTTTGTTCTTTTAGGTATCCTCTGTTAAATTCCATAATGTATCCTCTGGTAATTTCCAGAATGTATCTTCTGGTAATTTACTTCATGAGGTATCTTTTGGAGTCTGATACCTATTGTTTCTAGAACAGTCTGAACAAGCATCTTTGAGAGTCTTTATCTTTCTCAATTCGAAAGTTCTCTTGATGTGAATTGATCCTATGTGTTCTCTGCCATGTAGTGATCATATCCATGTAACTTCTAGAGCCAACAACTTTAATTAAGTGATGGAGAAAGTTGGGTCTTTATGCTGTCACAGTCTGGCGAACATTCTCCGTTTTCCAGAATGTGAAGAATGTTCTTCTGATGTTGTTTTCTTTGATTCTTTTGAAACCTGTCTATGATTTAAAACACTCAAAAGCACATGTTAAATTAACAATACATTTAGAATCATAATTAAACAATCTTTAATTAACCTTTGTTTGTTTTCATCAAAACATTAATTTTGAGAGTTTGTCTTAACAAAACCAAGGAGGATCATCTAGGGCATTTGAAGCAAGTGCTACAGGTCTTGCAAGAGCACCAGTTATACATCAACTTGAAGAAGTGCACCTTCTGTACCAACAAGTTGTTGTTTCTGGGAAGATGGGATTCAGGTGGACGAAGAGAAGGTGAGTGCTATCAGAAACTGGCCTGCACCTAAGTCTGTGACGGAAGTACGCAGTTTCCATGGCCTGGCTACTTTCTATAGGAGGTTTGTGCGTGACTTCAGCACCATTACTACGCCTATCACCGAGTGTCTGAAGAAAGGAAAATTCCAGTGGGGACCTGATTAAGATCAGAGCTTTGCGATGATCAAGGAGAAGCTTTGCACGACACCAGTTCTCGCTTTACCTGACTTCGACAAGATATTCCAGGTGGAGTGTGATGCCAGTGGAGTAGGGATAGGTGTTGTACTTTCACAAGAGAAGCGACTAGTGGCTTTCTTTAGTGAAAAATTGAGCGACGCCAGGCAGAAGTGGAGCACTTATGACCAGGAGTTTTACGCAATCTTTCGAGCTTTGAGGCAATGGGAACATTATTTGATTCTGAGGGATTTTATCTTGTTCACTGACCACTTTGCCCTGAAGTTCCTCCATAGTCAGAAGGTGATAAACAAGATGCATGCTCGCTGGGTAAGTTTTCTGCAGAAATTCCCATTTATCATTCAGCACAAATCAGGAGCCCAGAACAAGGTAGCAGATGCGTTGAGTAGGAGAGCTTCCTTGTTGATTACCTTAGCTCAGGAGATTTTCGGTTTTGAGTTGCTGAAGGAACTATATGAATTTGATATTGAGCTCAAGGAGTTGTGGCTCAAGTGTACAAATCAGCATCCCAACACTGATTTTCATATTCGAGAGGGCTACCTGTTCAAGGGGAATCAACTCTGCATTCCTAATTCTTCTTTGAGGGAGAAGCTGATTCGAGATCTGCATGGTGGCGGTCTTGGAGGTCATTTGGGGAGAGACAAAACCATCGCCAGTCTGGAGGAGCGGTATTACTGGCCTTATTTGCACCGTGACGTGGGTGCTATCGTCAAGCGCTGCTACACTTGTTTGGTTTCTAAGGGTTAACCTCAAAACACAGGTCTTTACATGCCATTACCTGTTCCTGATGATATCTGGTTAGATCTTTCGATGGACTTTGTATTGGGGTTACGTCGTACACAGCGAGGAGTAGATTCTGTGTTTGTGGTGGTTGACAGGTTTTCAAAGATGTCACACTTTATTGCTTGTAAGAAGACCGCAGATGCATCCAACATAGCCAAATTGTTTTTCAAGGAGGTTGTGCGTTTGCATGGAGTCCCCAAGTCCATCACATCAGACCGAGACACCAAGTTCCTCAGTCATTTCTGGATTACTCTATGGCGGATGTTTGATACTGCACTGAATAGGAGTTCTACAGCTCATCCTCAGACTGATGGGCAGACAGAGGTCCCCAACCGAACGCTGGGGAACATGATTCGAAGTATTTGCGGGGATAAGCCAAAGCAGTGGGATCTGGCTTTACCCCAAGTCGAATTTTCTTACAACAACGCAGTGCACTCAGCTACAGGAAAATCGCCTTTCTCTCTGGTTTATATTTCTCCACCGTGGCATGTGGTTGATCTGGTGGTACTACCCAAGGCTAATGGGGTGAGTACTGTAGCTGAAAGTATGGCCAAGGATGTGCAAGCCGTTAAGGAGACTGTTAGGGCGAAGTTAGAAGCTACTGGGCAGAAGAACAAAGTCGCTGCTGACAAGCGCAAGAGAGTCAAGGTTTTTGCTGTGGAAGATGATGTGATGGTGTTCCTGCGTAAGGAGAGGTTCCCAGTTGGCACTTACACGAAGCTTCAGCCTCGCAAGTACGGGCCTTTCAAGGTGCTGAAGAAGATCAATGACAACGCTTATGTGATCGACTTGCCGGAATCCATGAATATTTCCAATACCTTTAATGTGGCTGATATTTATGAGTTCCATAAGGATGCTGCCCTTTACCCTGGTATGAACTCGGGGTCGAGTTCTTTGGAGGTGGAGGAGGCTGATGTAGGAGGGTTCGCGGCAAGAGTCGAGGAAGAAACGGCTTTGTGGGGAAATGCGGAAAAGGATTGTCCGGTGTCAAATTGCCTATTATTATACCTTTTCGAAATGGGAATCGCGCCACTAAAACAACTCATTGCTTTGCCATGATGTATGGGCTCCAGAACCGTTTTGAGCTCGTCTTGGGCCTCAAAACAGTCGTTTTAGTTTTTCCCGTAATTTCGGGCTTTTATGTTTTACAGCCGTTTTAGCTTTTCCTTTAATTTAGGGCTTTTCTGTTTTACCTAATTTTCGTACTAGGCTATTATCTATTTAAAGACTTTCTATGCTGTAACAAAAAGACATCTTTTAATAAAATAATTAGTTTTGAGAGTTTTTCTCTTCTCTGGTGGATTCCAGAACTTGTTCTTTTTTAGGATTAGCGCTTGCTAACCCTTTGCGATTTCTGACTGCGTCAGATTGTGTTGTTTATGCTACTAACTTGGATTATGTGAGTATGTTCGCAGATTCATTATTTTCATTTTTAGCGATGTTGAATTTGTGCTTGTATCTGATATACTTCCTAGATTTGAATGAATGAATATTGTTTTCTTTTTGTCAAAAAAAAAGTTACTCTTGCTAATTCATTACGTATAAATACATCACAATATTTTAATTACATTTTAATAATTAAAGGGTAACAACCACCTTAAATGACTATAAAATATGTAAAAACATAGTCATTACAACTTTAAAATCAATAATCAATTATAAATAGACAATCTGATTAGTTTTAAACCAAAATAAATAAATATTGAAAAAAAATATTTTAATAAAAATTAGTAATATAATTGATAAAATGTTCAAATAATTTTAAATGCTTATTTAAACATTATAAATAGTCAATATACAATTTTTGTATTTTTATTTTATTTTTACTACGTCGTCACATATATTTACCATGTATGTATTGCACAAAAAACAATTAATCAATCTAATAAATATTTTGTTTCTCTTATTAGTTATGAATGTATATTTTACCATGAGCATTATTTTGAAGCATTTTAAAATGTGTAGCAAAAAATGTGGCAACTTTAATAATTCCTACATAACTTATATACTTTAATAAAATTAGATTCTACGACTATCAATTATATGATTTTAACACTTAAATTATAGTTAATATTTGATGCCCATAGATCATGAGGTGTCAGCTAAAAGATGAAAATTTGATATTGTAGACAAAGTTCATATCCAACTCAAAACGACCGTAAAATGATTATTAGTTCTACTTTAATTACTAATAATTTTTTATCCCTAAAAAAATTGTTCATATTTTATGATTAAACTTTACAAGACAAAGATGTTATCATATTTTTTTAGGAGTAAAAGTACTCATTTAATTACACACTTTATAATTTCTTCGATCCAATTTATTTTTCTCATAATCTTAAAAATTTACAAAATTAATATATTAAAAAAATTATTTATATCAATTTCCAAAAAAAAATTAAAATTAAACCCGTGAAAAGCGCAAGTCATATCCTTGTTAGGCTAAAAAGAATGAAATTTATTTAATATATATATCTTTTTTGTTGGTGTTTTTAGAAACTTTAATAAACCCATTGACAACTCTTTGACGAGTGTACCAAATCGTTCAAGTAATAAAATGATAAACAAAATTATCTCTACATGGATTGTTATTAATTCAATAACACAACTAAGTTCTAAACACTTACGTAACAAAAGATTTATAATTTCAAACAAATGTAAAGTTAATAAGAGAAAATTCAATATAAGAAAAATGATTAGGAAATTAGAATCACCTTATTTTCATTATATAATTATTGATTTATTATTTTAACGGTCTAAACTTGTTACTCAAAGTATGTAGAAACGTTAATTTCGTAAGACATGAACATATATTTTGGTTCTAGTTATTATAGCCTATTTCTCAATAACAAAATAATTCATAGGTTCAATTCTATAATGATCAAACACACAAATGCATTAAGAACAAAAATATACAAATAATCAAATACATCCATGAAGGTTCATCTAATCCCTAATCGATGAGTAAATTAACTACTCATAATGTTTGATAAGCCATACCGGAAAATAACAAAATTACACATAAATGTTGCACAAAGACTCCTCTAAGGTGTAGTTGTCTCCTCATTTGCATTAAAAAATCAGAATCCTAATGAAATAATAATTTGTGACTTAAGTAGTGGTCTAGAAACACTTATTAGCACATTGCGCAGGGCTTGGGTGCAATGGACTGGTTCATAATTTAATTGGGTGCAACGTGTTGTGCAATGCGCTATTAACCCCTCATGTTGCACTTAGAGGCAGAGAGTTGCGTTAGGAACAACATTACAATGCAGTGATTGGCGCAATGCGCTATGGTACCTTTCTATTGCACCCAGACTCCAATAAAAGACAATTTTTGTACTATGAGATTCACTTTGTGTCAGTACTAACCATCGATAACATCCTAAATGTCTATTTCTCACTGTAATTGATTTGTAAAATCAAAATAAGAAAAAAATACTCAGCAAATTTGTCGTTAGAAAAGGTTAGTAGAAAAACATTCAAAATGATCCAAGAAGATTCAAAATCCGTTTTTTTTTTTATATTAAATTAACTATAAAACTCAATACTTAAAAACAAGACTTGATAAAGGCTCACCACTCATAAAAGAAAGCTCCGAAAGAAATTTAAAATTGTTGGATATAAATTGTTAGATATATATATATATATATATATATATATATATATATATATATATATATATATATATATATATATATATTTGAACACCATCTATAAGCAATCTTGAAAGATCTGAGTGCATATTTCTATGATGTCGGTGATGCTATGAATGCTTTGGACTATAACGACTTTAAGCAAGATTTAATCTACATGGATAACTTTGGTTGTACTTGGACTTCTAAAATATTTATCAATTTTGTTGCAGCTTGTTGTTTTGCCAACATTTTTGTACGAAAGTTCATTGTGATGGAGTAATTTCAAATTCTTGATCGATATGATAACAAATGTCCCTTTTTGAAATGTTGAAGAAAAGATTTTTGAATGGAGAAAGAAGTAGAAAGGAGAAGAAAAAATGTTTTATTTTTTGTCTTTTGGCATAAACTTTGAAGTTAAACACTTTACCCTTAATACCCATTGTTTTATGGTTTCTTTTATGATCATTATCATGATGAAATAATTCTAACTTGAAATTTGAGAGGGAAGAAGAAGAAAATGAACAAATTGTTCAACCATATTTGAGTGAAGATGAAAGTGAAAATCGGTTGTGTGGTGCACAACAAGAAGATGAAGAAAGAATGGTTCTTTTGTGTGGAAGAAGAAAGAGAAAAGAGAGGAAGAGTGGTGTGGGATAAATGCTCCAATTTTGAGATGTTGGACAAAGGAGAAGAAGATGAACAAATTGTTCAAAAATCAAATAGAAAAGAAAATATAAATCAATTAAGCTTTTATAAAAAATTTTTCAACAAAATTTTAATCAGAATAAATATTTCTCTAATACCATATTACAATTCTAAATAAAAATCATAAATGAAAAAAAAATATAGAGAACTTGGTCAATTGATTAACAATTAATAGAAAGAATCCTATTTATACATGAGTCTATACGAGAATTAAAAGGATAACAATGATAACTACCATAACTAACTCTTAACTAATACATAAAATTATATCTCTATTAGCATGTTTGAAATAGTGTTTAGTCTATAAAGTCCAATACCCTCTCTACTTTCCACAAATGCCATGCCTGCAATTAAATTAATAAATCAATGAATAGTATTAGAACTATGTTTTGTTTTTGAAAAAGTATTCGAACTAAGTTTAGTAACATTGAAAGTATCAGTAACAAATTAACTCTCTAATACATTATTTCAATACTCTTGATTATTATTGACCGAGATTCATGCAAGGTTGTTAGGAGCTAATTCTAAAGCATAACATCCTAAGATCTTATGTGTTAATGAGCATAAACAGTGTTTGTTGTTTTTGAGTTTGAAAAAATTGTTTAAAAATCACAATTTGTGTCACCGAAGATATTACTGGGTTGAGTCGCGGACTAGGTCGCTCTCTTTAAGACGTTTTGCGGCACTGCCCAAATTGTGCAAGGCAGACTATCAACCACGACGTCCTCAGAATAAAACAGCTCAGATTCACTGTATCACAGTTCCACTGCACCGTAGAAAACCGTTCTAGAATTACACCCTTTATATGGTTTTTAAAGTCACTCTCAATAAGGCGGTTAAAGCCTAGCAATATGGTACTATGACCACTCATAAATCGACGGAACTACAATATAAAACCACTCTAAAAGGATAGTGGTATTTGGACCACTCAAAACTTGACGGAACTACGGCATAACAACCGCTCTAAGATATCGAAGGGACTACGGTATAACAATCGCTTTAAAATATCGAAGGGACTACGATATAACAACCGCTTTAAAATATCGTTCTAAAATATCGAAGGGACTACGGTACAATACCGTTCTAAAATATCGAAGGGACTACGGTACAATACCGTTCTAAAATATCGAAGGGATAGAAAGAAAGGGGAAAAGTGTCTCGGTAACAATCGAGCAGAATATAGGAAGGAGAAAAGAAAAAGTTGGGAAAAGCATCCAACTTTGGTGTACTTTTCACGATAAATTGACACTCTTTATATAATGATGGAAGCAAACCCACATATGTTTTCTAACCAATGTGGGACTTCAACAAAATTTTGAGAATATTTATATAGTGATTAAAACTATTCAAAATGAGACTTTACCAATGTGGGACTTCAACAATTTTTAAATTCACACATTTGTTCCAACAATCCCCCACTTGAATTAAAAAAAATGAAGGTTCTGAAATAGCGTCAAACGCTTCCATAAGATCGTGCATAAACAAAGGTGTCTATGACTTGAACCTTTGCATAGCAAGTAAGATTCTGATTTAACAAGAGTGACTCGTAGTCTTGAACTCTATCTTAGACATCAAACCAACACACAACCTTTTCATTGGGTGTATTCTAAAAAGCTCGTGCATTTATGGCCCTGCACGTCTATCCTAGTATAGTGAACGCTCTAGGAATTTTTGCCTCGAAATTCCATAGGAAACGGCCTCATTTCCACATTCACATAGGTGAGTCTATCAAGAGTACTCCTGTAGCTAGGTACTCCCTCCACATAGAGTATAGATCTCATTAAGAGTTTCTATTATCCCAACCTTCCATCACTTCAGGAATCATGCTTTTGTTAAATATAATAACATGTTCATCTCATATCACTATGACTTGTTATTACCCATTGAACCTAATTCTTGGGATCTCCAGTCTTTTAGGTCGGGTTCCCATCATGAGTGACTCATCTATCTATAGGCAATAGTCCCATCATTTTGGATGTATTTATGACTTTCTCTCTAGCCAATCCTTTCGTCAAAGGATCTGCTAAATTATCATCAGCGCGTACATGATCCACTATTACATCTTCTTTAGTAAGTAATTCTCTAATTGTATTGTGCTTACGACGTATTTGTCGTCTCTTACCGTTGTAATAACGATTCTCAATTTTTTTTTGCAATAGCCGCGGTACTATCGCAGTGGATCAACACAGTTGGCATAGGTTTTTCCCACAAAGGGATCTCAGCTAGCAAGCATCTTAACCAGCTCGCTTCTTCACTAGCTGTAGCTAGTGCTATCATTTCAGACTCCATAGTGGACTGAGCCAGTATCGTCTGTTTCTTCGATTTCCAAGATACAGTACCACCAGCTATATTAAAATTATAGCCACTGGTTGCTTTGAAGTCATCCGATAAGGTGTTCCAATCAGCATCACTGTATCATTCAAATATGGCAGGAAATCTTTGATAATGTAATCCTAGATTCATGGTCCTTTTTAGGCATCTCATGACTCTTTCGATAACGTGCCAATGCTCCATACTAGGTCTATTGGTAAACCTGCACAATAGTCTCACGATGTAGGCAATGTCGGGTCTAGTACAATCAGTGGCATACCTGAGGCTGCCAATGATGCTCGCATATTCAGTTTTTCTAACACCTTCACCAGTGTTTTAAAAAGTTTCATACTAGGATTATATGGTGTGCAAGCAGGTTTACAGTCAAAGTATTTATATTTCTTTAAGATCTTTTCAACACAATGAGATTGATCCAAAGAAATTCCCTTTTTCCGACCTAGTAATCTTGATTCCTAAGATTACATTCGTTACTCCAATGTCTTTCATATCAAATTTGTTACTCAACAATGATTTCACAGCATGAATGTTTGAACCAAATATGAGTAAGTCGTCTACATAGAGATATATGATAGTGCAAATGCCATTTTCAAATTTGAAATAAATACATTTGTCACTTTCATTCTCTTTAACCTCATTCGATATAATTAAGTTATCAATTTTATCATGCCATTGCTTATGAGCTTGTTTAAGACCATACAGAGATTTATCTAACTTACAGATCTTGTTTTCTTGTCCATGAATTACAAAACCTTTAGGTTGTTCCATATAGATTTCTTCTTCCAGATCACCATTTAAAAAAAAAAGCTGTTTTAACATCCATTTGGTGTATCACCAAATTATGAATTGCTGCTAGTTAAATGAGTACCATAATGGATGTTATTCTCGTGACTGGAGAAAAAGTGTCGAAGAAATCTATATTTTCTCTTTGCCTAAAACCTTTGGCTACAAGGCGTGCCTTGTATTTATCAGTAGTTCCATCGGGTTTTAGTTTCTTTTTTAAAATCCATTTACAACCTATCGGCTTGCAACCAGGAGGCAAGTCTACTATATGCCAGGTATTGTTAGATTCTAGGGAATCCATTTCATCGTTTATAGCCTCTTGCCAAAGATCTGCATCCAAAGATGACAAGGCTTCTTTGAGATTTGCAGGATCCTCCCCTAAATTATAGGCCATATATTCTGGTCCATAATCTTTAGCAACTTTGACTCTCTTACTCCTTCGAGTTTCCAAATCACCTTGTTTGTTGCTTTCAGCACTTCCTGTCACGGGAGTATGACTTCCCAATTCTTCTGACATATTGAACCCCTTGGACCTTTCCTCAAACACTGTTAAGTGCTCAGCCTTGAGACCGAGCTCTGATACCAATTGAAGGTGCAAACACGAGAAGGGGGGGTTGAATTGTGTTTGACTTAACTTGAATACTTTTCCTGTTTTTATACTTTTAAAACAAAACTTGATGTATGAATAAAACAGAGTTAGCAGCGGATAAAAGTAAAAATAAAACTCACAGTTTTTATACTGGTTCACCGTTAACGAGGCTACGTCCAGTCCCTTCACCTTGAAGGATTTCACTAATTCAAACCTTGAATTACAACCTTTATACTGACCCTCCAAGTCAGTCTTCTCAAACAGTCTAACAATCCTAGACTTCTTTGAGGAATGCAGCTCCTGTCTTCAGCCAATCTAACAATCCCAGATTGTAGAAGAAATCACAACACTATGAATCTAATTTCCAAGTAACCTGCTACCCCTTCTGACTCCCTCAGATTGTAGACTCTACTTCAACAACTTAGATTTCACACAGTGGAAAGAAAATAACAAGAGTACTAGCTTCTTGAAAGCTGGAACTCACAATTAACTTCTATGAAAATTTGGGTGTTTGCTTTGGAAGTGTATGACTCTTTTGTAATTTTCGATGCTAAGTATTCTGCCTTGAGCCTCCTTTTATAGATGCAGATTTGGGCCTCTTCCAAGCTTAATTTCGAGCTGAATCTTGCTGGATTCTCTTGCAAAAATAACTTGACCAATTGGGCTTTATTTAAATAAAAAACATATCTTTAGATTCTCTTTCAAAATAACTGGCCAATTAAATCTGTTGGTTCCTTCCCGCCACAGCTTCTGACTTCCATGCTACTCCACTTTAATTTATAACAAATCTTTTATAATACTTTGATAAAAATAACATAAGATCTTCACCTTTAATCCCCATGATCAAATCTGCACCCTTGGATCTTCATGCGATATTCCACAACTGGACAAGCCGAATTGATATGTTGTGATCCTCTGATTTCGGCCATTCCTGGACCACTCTTCCTAACCCTCTGATCTTCTAATTTCGGCCTTCCCTGGACGCGCACCTGATATGCTAAAATCCTCTGAATTCGGCCTTTGCTGGACTGCACAGTCTGTCCCTCTAATTTCGGCCACCACTGGGCCATGGTCTGATTTTCTGATCTGGACCATCACTGGACCAAATAATTATTTCTGAACCATTGATCTGGAAGTTTTTACACTGATCTGGACAGATTCTGGACTTTGGTCTGGAACAAACTGAAATTAACTTGAACAAAAAATATTTCAGTCTGGACATTTTACCTTTAATTTTGGACCAAGTCTGGATTGATTCTGGAACTCATTTCTTTTGGTCTGGACTTAGTTCCATGCCCTGAATCATGCTATCTTATGGTCTGGGCCAAATCTGGATTGATCCTCTTGTTCTGGACTCATAAACATACCTTCTGGTCAAGTCTGGAAGAAGTTTGGACTGTGTAATTTTTCACTGCCAGGCCATCTTCTGGTCAGAATAACTTTTGGAATAAAATTGATATTTGATTCCTGTTTGTCTGGAACAACTCTCCTTTTGGCAGGCTTTCCATTGATATGATCCATGTTTCCTTCTAATTTTTCTTCATTCTGATCTAGGCCATCAAAGATATCTTCTGGTGATGTTTTGACATCCTGGAACATCTTCTGGATTTTCTAGAATTCATTTTCCTTTGATCTTCTGCTTCTGATTTCTTCATATTATGATTGTATTTAATTTAGTAATTCAAGGTAGAAAATAAGTTTACATTGAGTGCTTTTGTAAACATCAAAATCCTAAGTCTTAGAACCAACTTGGTTCCAACAATCTCCCCCTTTTTGATGATGACAAAACCTTAACTTATTTTGCTAACTTATAACTCGAAAACTTTGAATTACTCCCCCTCAGACCAATCTCTCCCCCTAAGTCTGATACTCTCCTTTTCAACTCCTTCTTTGTTCTCTCTTTCTTTTCTTCTCTTCTCCTTTTCAACTCTTTCTTTATTCTCTCTTTCTTTTTTCTCTCTTCACATTTCCTCTCCTTTTCAACTCCTTCTCTTTTCACTCTTTCTTTTTTTCTCTCCCTGATTCCTCTCCTTTTCAACTCCTTCTGATTTCACTCTTTCTTTTTCTCTCTCCTTTCTTTTTGTCTCTCTTTTTCTACTTATTTATTCTTTCTCTGTCTCTCTCCCCCTTTTTGTCATCAGCCAAAAAGTGGTCCTACTATTTTTGTATTTTTTTTTTGTTTTTCTCTTTACAAAGTACAGAAAATAAAAACATAAATTAAAAGACAGAAAATAAAATTACAGGAAATTTAAAAACTTCTAAGATGACTACTTGAGCTAGTCAGATATGGAGGTCATGCTGAGATGCTTCTTAATGAACTCGAACCTATCTTCTGGTAATGCCTTGGTGAAGATATCAGCCCATTGATGATCAGTGTCCATAAACTGTGAACTATATCCTGCTAAGAAAGTGCAGTTGCCACTTGTACTTTTCCTTTCCAACTTGTCTTCAGCATAGTAAGAATCACAAAGACCTCTGAGTTTGTAGGTGGGGGTTTTCTTGTATGTTTTCTGTTCTACCTTTTGGCTGGTTTCATCTAATTTACCTGGATGAATCTGAATTCCCAGGAAGAACTTAAGTTCTCCCATCATGCTCATTTGGAACTCTTTCTGCATTAGGTCAGAAAACTCTTTGCACAAAGTGCCATTAGTTGATCCAAATATGATATCATCAACATAAACTTGGATAATCAAAATATCATAGTGTATTATCAATCTGGCCTCTATTAAATTCATTCTTAAGCAGAAAGTTACTAAGTCTGTCATACCATGCCCTTGGTGCTTTTTTAAACCATATAAAGATTTTTTGAGTTTAAAAACATGGTCTGGAAAATTAGAGTTTTCAAATCCAGGGGGCTGTTTGACATAGACTTCCTCACTTATGTTGCCATTTAGGAATGCACTTTTAACATCCATTTGATACAGCATTATATCATGATTAGTAGCAAATGATAAGAGAATTCTAATTGCTTCTAACCTGGCCACGGGAACACAAGTCTTAGTGTAATCTATACCTTTCTGTTGACTGTATCCCTGAGCTACAACTACACCCTTTTCATTGAATTTGTTTCTGAACACCTACTTGGTTCCAATAATGTTTTTGTTTGGTCTGGATGCCAGATCCCAAACATCATTCCTTTGGAATTCATTCAGCTCTTCTTGCATTGCAAGTATCCACCCTTCCTCTGCCAAAGCTTCATCAACATCAGCTTCTGGTTATGGAAGATCTGTAACAGCTTCTGATCCTGATAGATCAGCTTCTGGTTCTGGTGAATCTGTAACAGCTTCAGATTCTGGTAAATATCCAGATTTCTCTTTTGGCTTATCTTGGCTGTTTCTGACTTGATCAGATTTATCTTTCGAAGATTTGTCATGGGTTGCTGACTTGCTTTCTTCTACTTCTGCTTCCTTTGGTTCTGGTGAACCTGCACTATCTTTATCTTGCGCTTTGATTTGTCAAGATCAAGCAGTTTGTTATATAACATAATACAAATCAATTAATTTAAAGATGAACTTAATACAGCCAAACCATTAATTCTGCTTCTGGTGGTTTTTTGAAACCACTGGAATGCTGTTTCTGCTGAGGTGTTCAATTCGTGTGAATCACCTGGTTCCTCTGACAGTTTGAAAACCTGCATAATACTTATCTAGCTTTGATTTGTTAAGATCAAGCTTCTTGTTATCACAGTAGACATAAATATTAAATAATAATAGTATTTACAGCAAGATGTAGCCTCAGTTTTACTCTGTAAATCCTCTTGCTTCTGATTTTCAGATTCCTAATCTATATGTTCTGAGATTACATGGTTTGGATGAGGGAATTTGAATTCCCTTCCAGGTTTGTAGTCTTGATGAATCTCACTGGAGTGTTTGAAGAACTCTCTTGATTCTTTAATTTCTACTTTGGCTCATACACCATGTTCCTCTGGTGATTCTGGAACTTATGGTGATTCTGGTAATCATACTGATTTTGATAATTAAAGTAGTTCTGATGATCATACCTCAACCTTTGATACTGATACATGTTCAGGTTCTGGTTCTGGTACTGATTCTGATTCTGGTTCCAGTGTTGATTCTGGTTCCAGTTTTTGTGCTCCAGTTCTGGTTCTGGTTCCAGTTCCTGTACCTCTGATACTGGTTCCAGTTCTGGTTCTGGTTCCAGTTTCTGTGCTTCTGGTACTGGTTCTTGTTCCTCTGATACTGGTTCCAGTTCTGGTTCTGGTTCCAGTTCCTCATATGATTATGGTTCTAATAGTTATTGTGTTGACCAGTTCTTCTTCTACCAGAGTCATTTGGCTTCTGTTTGGTAGATATTGGAACATAAACCTTCTTCTGCTTGTGAGTTGCCAACATCCATTGTCCAGGCACCATTGTTGGTGTCTCCTTCTGGTTGCTCAGAACATCTGCAACATAGACAATTTGATCTTTTGGTACCCAGAACTGATTGGGTCCAGGTTTGTTAGTCTTAACAGCTCTTTGATCTTGTTCATATTTTACCATTGGACAAGATAGTTCAGAGTGACCTTTCTTAGCACAAACAATACATAAAACATCAGAATGCACAGCTTTATTTTCAGTAATTGTTTCTGTAAAACCAAGACCTCTCTTTCCAGAGTTACTGTTTCCATAAATCATAGATGCATATTTACTTCTTTCCATTCCATTGGAAATAAAGTTTTGAAAAACTTGCTCATGCATATCAGATTCACAAACAGTTTCAGAAGTGGAACAAATATTACTTTTGAGAGTTTGGTTTTCAGACTTGAGTCTTGCAACTTCAGTTTTAAAATCTTTGTTTTCAGTTGCATACTCAGAATTTCGATTCTTTAAAACTTGGACTTCTTTGGTTAGATTTTTCTTATCTTCCCTAAGAGTTTTCAGTTTTAAAGACCTTTTATTGTTTGCATTTAACAAGTCTTTTAAAGTCTCAATTAATTCAGATTTTGAAAGATCAGAAAATACCTCATCGTCTTCATCTTCGGATTCTGTTCCAGAGCCTGAGCTGTATTCAGAACTCGAGTTGGTATGAGCCATCAGAGACAGAATTGCTTCCTCTAATGTGCTTCCAGACTTGCCTGAATGATTGTTTCGATCATTCTTCTTTCTGCCTGTTTTCCTTCTTGAATTCGTAGCTTTATGAGGTCCAGAAGCAGACTTGATGTGAGCCATTTTTGCTGTTTCTGCCTCTTCTTCATTAGACGATTCTTCTTCTGATTCTGATACATCCCAAGCAGCCATCAGACCCTTCTTTCTGTATCTGGAATTCTTCTTGTGCTGTTTGCCTTTTTCCAGATTTGGACATTCTGACTTGATATGTCCAGGTTCATTGCATCCATAACAAACAATACTCTTCTTGTCAGATTCTTCCTTTCCTTTGTTGTTATGTTTATTCTTGAAGTTTCTTCTCTTCCTGTTTTCCCAGATTTTAACCATCTTTTTGGTTAAGTAAGCCATATCATCACTGTTACTATCACTATCCTCTGATTCTCATGCTGCCCTTGCAGCTTTCTTCTGTTTCGACTTCAGAGCCAGATTCTTCTTAGGTTCATCTTCTTCCAGTTCTATTTCATGAGTCCTGAGTGAGCTGATCAGGTCTTCAAGCCTTAAAGTTTTCAAATCTTTGGCTTGCTGAACTGCAGTAACCATTGGTCTCCACTTTTTTGGTAAACTTCTTAGAATATTACTCACATGATCTACAGTGGTATAGCTTTTGTTTAATACTTTTAAACCTGATACCAGAGTCTGGAATCTGCTGAACATTGTTTCAATGTCTTCACCCTCTTCCATCTTGAACAGCTCATACTTTCTGACCAATATGTTAGCCCTTGCTTCTTGAACCTGTTGGGTTCCTTCATAGGTCAGAACCTGACTATCGAATATGCTCTTTGTTGTTTCTTTATCTGTGCATCTGTCAAATTCCTTGAATGTGATGGCACTGGTCATGATGTTTCTGGACTTGTGATAAAGTTTGTGTAATCTTCTCTGATCTGTTCTCATATCATCCATGTCTAATTCTTTAGTTGGATCTTCTAGATCAGTAGGTGCAGTGTATCCTTTGACTATCATCTTCCATAGTTCAGGATCTTGAGATATGACAAAACTTCTTATTCTGTCCTTCCAATACTCAAACCTTTCTCCATCAAATAGTGGTGGTCTGTTGATGTTGCTTCCCAATTCTTATGACATATTGAACCCCTTGGACCTTTCCTCAAACACTGTTAAGTGCTCATCCTTGAGACCGAGCTCTGATACCAATTGAAAGTGCAAACACGAGAAGGGGGGTTGAATTGTGTTTGACTTAACTTGAATACTTTTCCTGTTTTTATACTTTTAAAACAAAACTTGATGTATGAATAAAACAGAGTTAGCAGCGGATAAAAGTAAAAATAAAACTCACAGTTTTTATACTGGTTCACCGTTAACGAGGCTACGTCCAGTACCTTCACCTTGAAGGATTTCACTAATTCAAACCTTGAATTACAACCTTTATACTGACCCTCCAAGTCAGTCTTCTCAAACAGTCTAACAATCCTAGACTTCTTTGAGGAATGCAGCTCCTGTCTTCAGCCAATCTGACAATCCCAGATTGTAGAAGAAATCACAACACTATGAATCTAATTGCCAAGTAACCTGCTACCCCTTCTGACTGCCTCAGATTGTAGACTCTACTTCAACAACTTAGATTTCACACAGTGGAAAGAAAATAACAAGAGTACTTGCTTCTTGAAAGCTGGAACTCACAATTGACTTCTATGAAAATTTGGGTGTTTGCTTTGGAAGTGTATGACTCTTTTGTAATTTTCGATGCTAAGTATTCTGCCTTGAGCCTCCTTTTATAGATGCAGATTTGGGCCTCTTCCAAGCTTAATTTCGAGCTGAATCTTGCTGGATTCTCTTGCAAAAATAACTTGACCAATTGGGCTTTATTTAAATAAAAAAACATATCTTTAGATTCTCTTTCAAAATAACTGGCCAATTAAATCTGTTGGTTCCTTCCCGCCACAGCTTCTGACTTCCATGCTACTCCACTTTAATTTATAACAAATCTTTTATAATACTTTGATAAAAATAACATAAGATCTTCACCTTTAATCCCCATGATCAAATCTGCACCCTTGGATCTTCATGCGATATTCCACAACTGGACCAGCCGAATTGATATGCTGTGATCGTCTGATTTCGGCCATTCCTGGACCACTCTTCCTAACCCTCTGATCTTCTGATTTCGGCCTTCCTTGGACGCGCACCTGATATGCTAAAATTCTCTGAATTCGGCCTTTGCTGGACTGCACAGTGTGTCCCTCTGATTTCGGCCACCACTGGGCCATGGTCTGATTTTCTGATCTGGACCATCACTGGACCAAATAATTATTTCTGAACCATTGATCTGGAAGTTTTTACACTGATCTGGATAGATTCTGGACTTTGGTCTGGAACAAACTGAAATTAACTTGAACAAAAAATATTTCAGTCTGGACATTTTACCTTTAATTTTGGACCAGGTCTGGATTGATTCTTGAACTCATTTCTTTTGGTCTGGACTTAGTTCCATGCCCTGAATCATGGTATCTTATGGTCTGGGCCAAATCTGGATTGATCCTCTTGTTCTGGACTCATAAACATACCTTCTGGTCATGTCTGGAACAAGTCTGGACTGTGTAATTTTTCACTGCCAGGCCATCTTCTGGTCAGAATAACTTTTGGAATAAAATTGATATTTGATTCCTGTTTGTCTGGAACAACTCTCCTTCTGGTAGGCTTTCCATTGATATGATCCATGTTTCCTTCTAATTTTTCTTCATTCTGATCTAGGCCATCAAAGATATCTTATGGTGATGTTTTGACATCCTGGAACATCTTCTGGAATTTCCAGAATTCATTTTCCTTTGATCTTCTACTTTTGATTTCTTCATATTCTGATTGTATTTAATTTAGTAATTCAAGGTACAAAATAAGTTTACATTGAGTGCTTTTGTAAACATCAAAATCCTAAGTCTTAGAACCAACTTGGTTCCAACACTATTCTTTCTTTCAGTTTTACCATTCATTGCAGATGAATAAGGTGTTGTGGTTTCATGTATAATTCCTTGAGTTTTATCAGACTCATTAAATAAACTAGAATCATACTCTATTCCTCTATTCTACAAAATCTCTTAATCTTTCTACTAAATTGATTTTCAATTTCAATTACAAAGATTCTAAACATGTCAAGCGTTTCACTTTTATTTTTCATTAGATATACAAAGGTATAGTCAATAAAAGTGATAAAATAACAATTTTCATTTCTTATTAACGTCTCATCAAGTTCAAATATATCAAAGTGTAATAAATCTAAAGACTTAGATTCTCTAACTACAGATTTATGTGAACTCTTTGTTATTTTAACTTGACTACAAAAATCATTTTTTTTTTCAAAATCATTTAATGATAACATTGGTATTAAACCTGAGTTACTTAAGCTTGAAATAATATGTGTTCACATAATAAAGTCTAGCATGTCAAATATTAAGATCACACAACATGTAAACAGAAGGAGACATTTTTAATTTCAACATTTAAATTTAAACATGCTTCGGATATAAGTAAACTCTGCCTAATTCAGAAAAATAATAAACAATTTTTTTTTCTAAAGATAGGTTATCATACTCTTTAGAGAAAATTCATTTGTTTTAAGAATTTTTGAAATCCTTCCAAACAGAGGCATTTTGTCGATAATAACAATCAATTTGAAATTCATCTAAAGTCATACCTTAAGATGATCTCCTAAGCTATCTTCTGAGTTTCTCCACATATTTGTCATCGGTAATCTGATACTTGAGGTAGCGGCTACAACACACTTTTTAGCTCGAAGTTCCTCGATATCATATTTCTTCTTTATAGCATTTCAAACTACAACAAAATTTTTAGCTCCAACTTCCCCTTCTTAATAGCATCTCATACCTGTCTAGCACTATTGTTGGAACTGTAGTATTCATACAGATCACCAACAAATCTATTAAGAATATAATTATTCTTATATAGGTAATCATTACCCTCCCATGGGTTAATTCTCTAGCTTTCTTATCCTTTTCTGTTTGCCTCAAAGAAATAGATCCAGTAATATCTTCGGTTGACATGGCAGAAAAAAAACGTCTTAAAATTGTTGTTTTTGAGTTTGAAAAAATTGTTTAAAAATCACAATTTGTGTCACCGAAGATATTACTGGGTTGAGTCGCGGACTAGGTCGCTCTCTTTAAGACGTTTCGAGGCACTGCCCAAATTGTGCAAGGCAGACTATCAACCACGACGTCCCCAGGATAAAACAGCCCAGATTCACTGTATCAGAGTTCCACTGCACCGTAGAAAACCGTTCTAGAATTACACCCTCTATATGGTTGTTAAAGCCACTCTCAATATGACGGTTAAAGTCACTCTCAATAAGGCGGTTAAAGCCTAGCAATATGGTACAATAACGTTCTAAAATATCGAAGGGACAGAAAGAAAGGGGAAAAGTGGCTCGGTAACAATCGAGCAGAATATAGGAAGGAGAAATGAAAAAGTTGGGAAAAGCATCCAACTTTGGTGTACTTATCACAATAAATTGACACTTTTTATATAATGATGGAAGCAAACCCACATATGTTTTCTAACCAATGTGGGACTTCAACAAAATTTTGAGAATATTTATATAGTGATTAAAACTATTCAAAATGAGAGTTTACCAATGTCGGACTTCAACAATTTTTAAATTCACACATTTGTTCCAACAGTGTTAGAGCGAAGGAAAAAGCGTTGTATGTCAGATATGTGAGCGCACCGATGAAGTGTGGGAGCGGCGTGTCTCGTCGCGCAGAAGAAGCGTTGTTTCGCGAAGCTCCGACCGTTTACATTGTTTCAACCCGATTGTAAAAGTCATGCTTTGGCCCGGTTTTTCACCTCTTCGCCTTCGTATTCTACTCGCTTCACATAGAGAAAAGGCACGCGCACATGAGGTTTTGAAGGAAACAGCAGCCAACAACATGCACATGAGGCAGTGCTGGTATTCTGCTCCTTCGTATTCCTCATAGGCATCTTTGTATTTTGCTCTAGTCGTTTTCCAAGTCTTAGTCTTGGTTTTAAGCCTCTGTTTCAATTTCTAATACTTAAATTAAATGATTCAATATCAGATTCCCTCCTTCTATTTCTTCTATAAATTCTTCTCATCTTTACAACTTGCTATATACGAATGGAGTTTGTATCTATTAAGTCCACACAAAGAGGAGAAACCGTTTGAAACAAAAGACAATGAATGATTGTGTTTGTGATGGCAAATTCAAAATTAGCTAAGAAAAAGCAAACTAGAAATGTGGTAGGACATAACCTTGATGATTTTGAACTTGATGATGAATGGATTCTAGATAATAATGAAGGTCCAGCGGAGAATGACATTTTGGATTTCACAATTGAAAATTTGGATTTAGAATTTGGTAATCAAAATGAAGAAGGGAATGGAGTTGAAGATGCAGCCCCTCAAGATGATTTGGAGATTCACAACCTTGATGATGAATTTGATGGAGAAGGAGATGAAGATTGTATGGAAGATGTTGGTTTTGATCACAACGCCTTGAATGAATTGTTAAATTAAAGTTTTAGATTTTGTTAGATGATGGTGATAGCCTTTTGTGTTTCAGCTTGTGACTTTTTATTGAACCAATGAAATTTTTTATGTTAAGATTATTTTTCTTTATTTTATGGTATAATTTTATCTATTTTGTGAGATCTTAAGATTTTTGTTACGATCCTACGATCTATGCTTTTTCTATATTCCAAAGATTTTAAGTAGGATCTAGAGTTTAACAACCTTGAATTCATGTATACCTCCACTAACTTATGCGGTGAAACTAATTTTCAAAATTATCAATTCAAGTAATATCACAAGGTGTTAAAAAGACAATATTAGAAAGTGTTTTGTCAACACTTAGTGTGTTGTTAGACATCTTAAAGACTCAATTGTTCTACTTGATAAAATTCATGAGTTCCTTTTTCCACTAATAATCTCAAGTACCACAACACCGAAGTTAAGTCCGACTTTACAGAAAAATGTCCATCAAGTATATATTCTGAAGACATATATATAACTACTGTATTTCATAAATTAAGAAATGCAGATCAAATAATTAATTTGTATAGTGTGAGGAAATAATAATACTTCAATTACGTTAGTTAAATGACAATTTGAAGTTTGAGATTTAAAGTTTCTTGTCTTCATCTAATAGAATGTTGTTTGCTTTCAAATTTCTATGAATAATCCTCAGCCTAGAATCTTCGGTGCAAATAAAGAAACCGTGAACAATCCCCAAAACATAACATAATGAATCAGCATAATTTTGCAAGTACATGAAAATAAATTTGAATCAAAATATTTACATTGAAGTATCTTATATTCTAACAAGGTTTTGATGCTGAAGCTTGGCAATTAACACGACTTCATTCTTAAAGGTTGGGACATGGAAGAAGTTCTATGTAAAAAGACCGGGTTCGATCTTTACTATTAACATTTTGTTATTCTCCTTGACAAATTAATCACTAATATTTGTCTATAAAAAAACTATAATATAACACCGTGAAAGTAGAAAATGAAAATCATGAGCATCAACAATATTTTAATTACGTTGTAAACCTAGCTTATCCCAGCTTGTTTGCATTTGCAAAGTTATTAGTCGCATTAAGTATACTTTCAAGATGAAAATGTGGAATATCAGAATATGTATGGCATGTCCATCATTTTCTTTGACAAACTTCTGCTTCCTAATTGCATATATTTTTAAAAACCTTGATGTCATAACCAACATCGCATGGTTCAACACCTTTTTCTTAAACTCTTGTGTGTAGAAAGCTTGCAGAACATTCTATGAATGCTTTTTTCAGTTAAGAATTTATATTTAAATAATAGAAAGATTAAAAGCCAAGTTTAAAATGCATTGATGTATACTGTGCATTTTATATTTGGCTTTTAATCACTTATAGTATTACAAGTTGAGTTTGGCCGGTCCTTGCAATCCAATAAAGAAGAACAAATGGACTCTAATGATGAATCCCAACTTAATTCAATTTCCACACCATGTTTAAATGGAACATTATAACTAATAGTGGTTGGACCAACATAGCAATTTCTAGTTACATGAAATGGAGATGAATGATTAGGAAGCAGAAGTTTGTCATTTGAACTTTGATCTCTGGATTCTGCAGAAATTGAATTTCTGAAACATTAGAAACAATAATTTATTATGCAATCTCCATTTAGTTTTGCATTACAAGAAGCATGAATGAAAATGATTCCATGACAAATAGATATAACTATGAAACATAAATTAGGCACAAACATCAAACATTAGACACGATGCTGACACTATAATAATTTAAGAAAATAGAAGTGATGGAATAATCATTCAATTTCAAGTGTCGGTGCTACGTAGGAAATACATAGGCTCAATCAACTGAATTTTATTATCATTTAAGCTTTAATTTAGTAAACTACTAGAATGCATGTTACCCTTTCTCTATTTATTTGTACAAGTATGTGAAACCAAAACTTTAGAAAAGAGAAAAAGATAATGAAATGGTTTTCCTTTTCAACAATGATTAAATTTTTAGTCCATGCTACATATCTCATGTTTTCAAAGTGTATTCAGCTATATGTAAAAAACTCCAATCAAAACATTATAATCATTTAATTAAGAGTGATATAAAGAAGAGATAGATACCTATACCAGAAAATGTCACTCTAATATGCACATCACAACCACCCTGATACTCTTCTTCAAGATCATTCTCAGCATTAAATTGATCATCAGGGTTCCCAACTTTCTTCCCTTTCATCTCAAAACAATGGCACTCTTATAGCATCCTCACCACACACATCACTTTCCTACTGCAGCCCCCTGAAAAATCTCCACTTTTCCAATTTTCAATAGAATGAGCCTTAAATCCAGGTAAACACTTGCAATAGAATAATATTTACTAGACAGCTTCCAAAATTTCCTTCCACATGCATTAAATACAGTGCATCAATTTCTTGGCTTAACCCAAACTAACAACCATTTTTTCTTTGAATCCATTTTTAAATTCTGAAGTTGACCCCAATAGGTCATTATTAACCTTGTGTTACTATATACTCCCTTTGCCCGATAATAACCGTCGCATTTGTAAAAATATTGTCTTAAAATGACTGTCACTTTTAGTTTCTAATGTAATTTTAATTTATTTTTTCCAATTATAGCCTCTAATTAATACAATCTACGTCAGAGAGAGTATTCGATGTACATATTATGATATTAACAAAATTAAGAAGAATGTAAATTATAAAAAAATAGACAATAATTGAATTATTTGACACGGTTCTTTAGACTATTCAACTAGGAAATGTGACATTATTTTAAAGGAGAGGTGGTTGAACTTTATACGAAGACCAAGACTATTTAATTATGGAAGATGAGGTAAGGACAAATTGTACAAGGATGTCATTAACAATGAATGTGGCCAGAAAACCAGTGTCATCTAATCAGAGAGAAAGCTTGAGGTCAAGTAACAAACATGAGAACTGTTTTTCTGTTCTTCAACCTATTAACTTCTTGGACATTTATATGGTCTTCTCCGTTGAATATAGCAGGAGATACTTTGAACTATGGCCAGAAGATAGTAGGCAATGAAACCATCCTTGTTTCTGCTGGAAAAATATTTGAACTAGGCTTCTTTTCTCCAAACATCACTGATGTTTCAAAAAGATACTTAGGTATTTGGTATCACATGCAAGAGGTGTCAGATAAACAAATAGTGGTGTGGGTTGCAAACAGAGACAAGCCTGTAGATGTTGATTCCATTGGAGTTTTCCAAATAGCAGAGGATGGAAAACTTGAAGTTGTTGACACATCCGATAATAACAAATCCTACTGGTCATCCAGTTCCAATTCTAATTCTTCACCAAAAAACAGGACTGTGAAACTCATGGATTCTGGTAACCTTGTGTTACAAGATGAACACAAGAGAATGGAACTGTGGCAGAGCTTTGAAAATCCAACTGACACATTTCTTCCAGGCATGAATATGTACAGGAATTTGACATTGAGGAGTTCGAGAAGTGATGAAGACCCAGGAAGTGGGAATTTCAGTTTTAAGATGGAAAATGACAATAACCGTTTCATTATCTATAACAGAGACCAAATTCGTTGGGAGAGCGAAGAGTACGGGATGTTGAATTTAGTATCAAAGTTCAATCCAATAAATGATCTAGGCTTAGAGGTTTATAGTTTGTTGAGCAACCACAGCTTGCATATACTGAAGAATACAAGGTTGCTCCTCGATTCTAAAGGTGTGATAAAATGGGTGGACAATTCGTTACAAGGTGAGTTGTCGGTTAAGTGGATGCAGCCAAACACCGATTGTTTAACTTATAATATTTGTGGAAACTTTGCTAGTTGTAACGACAATGTTAATAAGGTGTGTAATTGTTTACCTGGATTCTACAATGATGACATGGGAAATGGAGATTTTTCTCCACAAGACAAAGTAGGTTGTACGAGGAGAAACTCAGCATCGTGCAATAGAACGGATGACATGACATTCTTGAACTTGACTATGGTTAAAGTAGGAAGCCCAAACAAAAAATTTGCACGACAAAATGAAACTGATTGCAAGTTTTTGTGCCTTGAGATGTGTCCACAGTGCCAGGCTTATTCATATGCTCCACCTCCTACTAATCATTCTCTGCAGCGCGATCATAATCCTTCAACAACATGTTGGATCTGGACACATAATTTAACTACTCTTAAAGAAGACTATACTAATTGGAAAGACAATCGAAGACTCTACGTCCTAGTTCACAAATCAGACATAGGTATGTATATTACATGTCATGATTAGATTAGTCACACATTTCACATATTTTGCTAAATTTTATTCAATGAGTCACTTACTATCACATCACGCTCTAAATATCAAGTCATAAGTGTTATAAATCAATTTTGTAAGAGTTGATTCATATGCTTAATTCACATTCTATCATCATCCTTACTAAAGCAATTTGCTGAGGGATGTCCCTCTATATATTCTTATACAATCTTATTGGGACTTTTAGCATGTATCTTAATAAAAATGTCGATATTGTGGAGATTCATTTTATTCACTTTTACAGCACCAACTCCAAGAAGTTGTGAGTATTGTGGTACAAATATAGTTCCTTATCCGTTGAGCACCGGATCAAATTGTGGAGACAGCGCATACTTCAACTTTGGATGCAGCAACTCAACCGGACAACTTAGCTTCTACAACACCATTACTGCCAACAACGACAACGTTGGTTATAAAGTTATTCGGGTGAATCCTTTTATAAGAACGTTTACCATTCTTAATGAGTATTATTCTCGTAATCGAGTTTGTGAAGGATCTAAGTTACCTGGAAATCAAACGGTTTCTCCACCATTTAAGTTGACCAATCCCTGCCCCGAACAAGTAGAAATTATTTGGGACCCACCTTCCGAAGAACCAGTATGTGCTAACTCCGTTGATTGCAATGGTTGGAAACATTCTACTTGTGGTGAAAGAAAGAGATGTGTTTGCAATGCAAACTATACCTGGAGTAGCGATAATTTAATTTGTATCCAAAGTAAGTAATGTCAACAATGCTACAAATGTCGAGAGTACATTTATTATGTGAACAGTTATATTTTCATTATTTTTCAAAATGTATTTTCATCAATTAATATTTCATTTTCTCTTCAAGAAAATTGTTTACTTCAAAAATTTTTTATCAAAGTAAAATGACCACATATTTTAGAAAATGAAAATACAAAATATTTTTACAAATTAAACAGATACTAAAATTTGAATTATTTAAACAAGTGTTAATTTATTCTGTTATGCTATTTCAGATCGTAAATTCTCTTCTAATACTCCAAAACAGTCAATAAATGGGAAATCCAAAAGTCCATTCACTTTGATTCTTTGCTTAACTCTTATTGGCGTGGTAACTTTGGTATGCATCGTTATTTTTAGTTATGCATGTAGACGGAGAATAGCTCATATGGTTAAGCAAGGTGGGAATTCTTTCATTTTCCTTTCTTAACTATTGCTTTGGAATTTTGGTTAAGCTTATATTTATTTATTGAGTTTAGAAAAGGAAAGCATACAAAGAAATACGAGAGGGAGATTTTACGACAGTGAAAGACATGTGAAGGACATTATAGACATGGAAGGATTGGATGAGAAAGACATTGAAGGAATAGAGGTTCCCTATTTTGATTTTGAGAGCATACTGAGGGCCACAAATGACTTTTTAGATGCAAATAAACTTGGAAGAGGTGGTTATGGGCCAGTTTACAAGGTGATTGGTTAATTTTTTTTTATCTTTCATGTCAATCTATATTTTAAATTAGTTAATCACATAGGAATGCTTTTATTTTAGGGTAAGCTTGACCATGGTCAAGAAGTTGCAGTAAAGAGACTTTCAAGTATTTCATCACAAGGCTTACAAGAATTCAAGAATGAAGTTGTTTTGATAGCCAAACTTCAACATCGTAATTTGGTTAGATTACGAGGCTATTGTGTAAAAGGAGAAGAAAAAATTCTACTATATGAATATATGCCCAACAAAAGCTTGGACTTACTTCTATTCGGTTGGTCTCTAAACCTATTTATCTCCTGTAATCTTTTACATGTTTTGAGTAAATTGGTTAATGAGTTTGTTCTTTCAAATGGGAAATTAAAATATTCAAAGATCCAACAAAAAACATAATTTTGGATTGGCAAATGCGGTTTGACATAACTCTCGGAATTGCCCGTGGACTACTCTATCTTCATCAAGACTCAAGACTAAGAGTTATTCATCGAGATTTGAAAACTAGCAACATTCTTTTAGATGGGGAGATGCAACCAAAAATTTCAGATTTTGGATTGGCAAGAATATTTGGAGGCAAGGAAATAGAGGCCAATACAGAGAGGATTGTTGGGACATAGTAAGTTCAATTTTTAGTTATTTTTCTCTTATTTTTGCACTCTCATATATTCATAAAGTGGTCTTCCTTATATCTTTTTTTTTTTTTAATATATTGCTTCTTTTACTAGAGGTAAAAGGATGTTATGAGAAGATTGTTAGGAATCTCTAAATTTAATTATTGAGATTTCTACTCATTTATAATTGTATGTGTGTTTTTGTGTGTTGGCAGTGGATATATGTCTCCTGAGTATGCATTGGATGGAAATTTCTCAACAAAATCAGATGTTTTTAGCTTTGGAGTTATCTTGCTTGAGATTATCAGTGGAAAAAAGAACACGGGATTTTATCGGTCTAAAGAAATTTCAAGCCTTTTGGGTTATGTATGTTTCATCCTTTCCATTTAAGTTTTATTTTCTACTATTAACTTTTTTACTTAGAGATTTATGTCTTATTGCCAGGCTTGGATTCTATGGAGAGAGGAAAAATTGCAAGAATTAATGGACTTATCTCTATATGATACTTATAATAAAAATCAGTTTATTAAGTGTTCACAAATTGCATTGTTATGTGTACAAGATGAGCCGGATGATCGACCAAGCATGTCGAATGTCGTGTCAATGCTAGACAATGAAACTATAACCCTCCCAACCCCTAAACAGCCAACCTTTTTTATGCGTAAAGACCTATCAAGCACAGCTTCTTCAAGTATGCAGTGTGACAGTATCATTCAAGAAGGTCGATAGAAGATCATAATGACTTCAAAAATTGGTTCAAGTTATCATTAGTTTATTTAATTTTAATTTTTCAGTTATATCACCGGTTCAAAGTCATATAATTTTTGTGCACAATAGTATTTGCAGTGTCACAAACATAACAATAATATTGTTGAAAATGAATTTCTTTCTTGTTAAAGTTGGTTTGTTTCTTAACAACCGTCTCTGTGCTAAACAAATAAGATATCTCATATTTTTAATTTTATTTCTCTTAATAATATGAGAAATGTTATTTGAACACATTTTTTGACACAAATACAAACACAAATACAATACTTACTTTTTATACATACTATGATGACATAAATGTGGGTCATACTTCCTCCATCTCTCTATCTTCTTCTATAAATGTGGATTATAGTGTATTTGTGTTTGTATTTATATCAAAAAATGTGTTCAAATAACATTTCTCTAATAATATTCATATGCATCAGGAAATGACTTAGGAATAAGGCATCACCTCGTCTCAAATTCTCAACCCAACCAACCATACATAGTAGAGCAAAGGAGGCACTATAAGAAAAGTAACATGGAAAAAATAAATAGCCGTTAATTTTCCCATTTTTATATGACTGTAATCAAAGTAGATCGTGATGGTAACAAATTGACGAGATCGGAGAGTAAAAACATAGATAAAAGAGGCATTCGCCCATATTCACTATATATAGATGAGGAAACAAAGAAATATTGCAAGATATGTTTTCCTCTATTTTTCTCTCGTAGCACTTATTTTTATCTACTATGCTCTTTTCTCTATTCTTGTTCTCTTCTTTTTCCTCTTGTTTTCTCTCTCAATTTTCTTTTCTGTCCACTTCTTTATCAACACTTTCTTTACTTTCTTTTCTCTCTTCTTTTTTAGAATATTTTTCAACCTCTTTCTTTTTTATTTTACCTTTTCAAAGTCACACTCTTGTTTTTCTTCACTCTTTCTCTTCATTGACTTTTGATCTTTAAACATCTTTTCATGTTCTAATGGTACAAGGATAAATTGTTGATTGTCAAATAAAAATAAGTACTTGTTGATGTTATCATCATGTCTTGCTTGTTGTTCACGTGTCCATGGTTGTCCAAGTTGCAAGTGCTTCGTTTATTTGGAACCACATCACATAACACTTCATCTTTATATCTCTCAAGTTTGAATGACACTTGTACTTGTTTTGTCGCATCACATCATCTATATTTAATTAGATTTTTTAGACTTTTAGGTGAGTATGGTTGAAGATGCTAAAAAATCAATGTCAAACTACATATCTTATTTTTCACAAGACATCTCGTAGAGAAAATATGTCTCCTTGGTTTGTCTTCCATGATGAACCAATAAAAAAAAATTCACATTTTGCAAACAATGTCTAAGATAAAATGAGCAATTTTTTTAAAAAAAAAATTACCATTCTCTCAAACCTAAGCTCGGATTACAAATGATGATGAACAAAAAGTTCAAGATATTAAAATAAAGGCTAAATAGCACCCGTAGTCCCTTAACTTAATTTCAATTAACGTTTTAGTCATTTATTTTTTTTTTGTTTCTCCCGATTTGATCCTTTATTTTAATTTTAAGTGACAATTTGATCTTTTATGTTTTAAAATGTCAATAATGTTATCCTTTTTTTACAAAAATTCAAAAAATTCATCAAAATTTTCAACCAAAACCCATAAAATTAATTATATTCTTTAATATAATACAAATTTTATCAAATTCGAAACTCAAATATTCAAATAAACTCATATTTCTATCTCTAACAACATCAAATGAAGAATGAAAATATGAGTTTATTTGAAGATTTGAGTTACGAATTTGATGAAATTTATATTATATTAAAGAATATAATTAATTTTATGGGTTTTGGTTGAAAATTTTGATAGATTTTTTGTAAAAAAAAGGATAATAATTTTGACATTTTAAAACATAAAAGATCAAATTGTCACTTAAAATTAAAATGAAGGACCAAATCGGGAAAAAAAAAAGATAAAGGACTAAAACGTTAACTGAAATTAAGTTAAGGGACCACATATGTTATTTAGCATAAAATAAATAGAAAAGGTGGATTTGGGGAAAGAGATGGAGAATAAGGACGCCACAATTAAGATCATTGATAAATCAAGAGGAATTTATTAATAAGATTCAAACAAATTCGAATTCAAGAAATGAAATAGGAGAAAATCCCACTCACATTTCTCAAATAAAATTATTATATTTATTTAATCCAATATGTATTTTTTACATAAGTGATATATATATATATATATATATATATATATATATATATATATATATATATATGAGCCATAAGCTAGTTGGTAGAAGAAAAGAAAAACCACAATAAACTAACAATAATTCTAGTGACTACACTATCTCTCATACTAATTGTCTTTTCTAGTCTTAATTACAACATAGTTACAAAAATAATCAAAGGAAAGTCAAGAGACATTTTCTCAACAACCTCTTTTTGTTTGGAAATATTTATTTTATTTAGCTATTATTTTAATGAACCACAAAAAAACAAAAACATCACAATTTCGTGGTCAGCTTCCGGTCCATTTTGGAGTATTTTAGAAGCTGAATTTGGTCAAGATGCATGAAATATGTGTTTTAGGAAATGTTATTTTGTCAATGTATCACATAACACACTACAAGATTAACATCTATTTGTGGCAACCCAAAGTTCCAACAAAGGGGGAAAAACGACTACACCACAAATGTCTCATTTGTGGCAGACTCAAGCCGCCAAAATTTAGTTGATCACGACCATTTCTGGCGGCTAAACGGTCACAAATGTAGAATTTTTGTTTTCCATTTGTGAGAACCAAAGTTGTCACAAATTTGTGACAGGAACTTTCTGGCGGCAACAAATGCTCACTTATGTGTTGAAAGAGAAACACACTTTGTGGCCATTAATACTGCCACAAATTGTGTTGTCAGACAAAAAAAATCTCATTTGTGGCTATTTTAGCTGCCACAAATGAATAACCTTATTAAAAAAATAATTTTAAAAAATAAGAAATTTATAATAAAGAAATATAATAAATATAAAAAAATAATATTAATATAATTTTAAAATCAAAAAATATATTTTTAAAAAATATAATATACATATATAAATAAAAATATAATTTTAATATTAATTAAATTGTCAATAATTAATTAAATATTATTATTATAAAAATAAAACACTCCAAAATTAATAAATTGTTTCAATCAAATGATAATTTTTATAAAAACAACAATATTTAAATTGTTTATACAAGCCAAAAATAAAAATAGAAAAAATTAGTCAAAATTAAAACAACACATCAATCATCATAATAATTCATCGCATTAGCTTCACCCCATCCATCATAATTATTTGGTGGAATATTAGCGACAATAAAAACCCTTAAAAAATAAGTGTTAATGACATGATGTTCTAAAATTTGATGTCATCTTCAAGTACACCAGTACTAGTTAACAGTTCCATAGCTGGTTGCGGCTAATTTAAATCTTGCCTGATCAAGCCACTTGGTTGATATGGAGTTTTGTAAATTATTGAGGAAATGATCTTTTCATTTCTTGAATCAGAATGGTTACAATTCTGGTTTTTAAATACAACATTCCCTAGTCTAATAAATAAATCAGAATTAAATATGAGAGATTTACTGTACAAAGTCCCTTGATATTCTCTACAGTTATCCTATATAATATAATAAATTATTTACAAAATAACCAGTCAATAAATGACTTATTCTCAGCCACAATTTTGGAATCCAACACTCCCCCTCAAGCTGGGCAGTAGATGTCAATCATGCCTAGCTTGGACCTTAAGTTCTCAAAATTAGATTTGTGAAGGGCCTTGGTCAGTAAGTCTGCAATTTGGTTATGGGAAGGGATGTATTCCAACTTGATAATTCCACCATCTATCTTTTCTTTTATGAAATGTCTATCTATCTCCACATGTTTCGTTCTGTCATGGTGGACTGGATTTTTTGCAATATTGATGGCTGCCTTGTTGTCGCACCATAGGCTCATGGTGGAATCTGTTGGTACTCCTAATTCCTTAAGCATTCTCTGTAACCAAATTCCCTCACAAATGCCATGAGCCATTGCTCTGAACTCAGCCTCTGCACTACTTCTTGCCACCACCGGCTGTTTTTTACCTCTCCAAGTAATCAAGTTTCCCCACACATATGTGCAATATCCACTAGTTGACTTGCGATCAGTCAATGAACCAGCCCAATCTGCATCTGTGAACACTTTTCACACTCCTAATTGGGTCCTTTTTGAAGTGAAGACCTCTCTCGGGTGTCTTTTTGAGGTACTGCAAAATTCGAGTCACAGCTTTCATGTGATCTTCAGTTGGCTTATTCATGAAACGACTTACCATACTCATTGAGTAACCAATATCTGGTCTAGTGTGAGTTAGGTAAATTAGCTTTCCTGCCAATCTTTGGTATCTCTCCTTATCAAATTGGGGACTGCCTTCTTGTTCTGCCAATTTAAGGTTAGGTTCCATCGGTGTATCTGCTGGCTTGCACCCTAACATTCTAGTTTCTTCCAACAGGTCTAGCACATATTTTCTTTGGGATACGTAGATTCCATGTTTGGAACGAGCAATCTCCATCCCAAGAAAATATTTTGGGTGTCCAAGGTCCTTGACCTCAAATTCTTTAGCTAGAAATCTCTTGAGTTCTTCTATCTCTTTGTCATCATCGCCTGAGATTATGATATCATCCACATAAACAATAAATATTGCCACCTTTCCTTCACTAGAATGCTTGACAAACATTGTATGGTCGGTTTGGCATTGAGTAAAGCCGTGACCCTTAACAACTCAGGTTAGTCTTTCAAACCATGCCCGTGGGGATTGCTTAAGACCATAAAGTGATTTCTGGAGCTTGCATACCTTGCCAATTGTTTGGGGAGTTTCTAGGCCAGGTGGTATTTTCATGTATACCTCTTCTTCGAGTTCACCATTTAGAAAAGCATTCTTGATGTCTAGTTGGTGTAAGGGCCAATCTAGATTTACAACTAAAGAGATAATGACACGAACATAATTTAGTTTTGCCACTGGAGCAAATGTTTCTTCATAGTCCACTCCATATGATTGGGTGAACCCCTTTGCCACCAAGCGGGCTTTGTACCTATTCACACTCCCATCAGCATTGTGCTTTATTGAGAAGATCCATTTACACCCAACTGGTTTTTTATCTTCTGGAAGCTCCACAAATTTCCATGTTCCATTCTTGTCCAGTGCTTTAATTTCATCTTCCACTGCAGCCTTCCATTCAGCATGTTGGACAACTTCTTGTACATTTTTTGGAAGTTTAATGTTATCCAATACGGTGATGAAGGCCCTGTATTCTTGTGACAGATTTCTATGAGATACATAATTGCCAATTGGACGTTGAGTGCATGATCTCACTGCTTTCCTCACAACAATTGGTAAGTTAAGATCACTCTCATTTAGACCACAATTATCATTAGGCTCAAAAACAATATTACTTGGTAGAACTTCTAAATCTGTATTAGGATCTGTATTAGGTTCAGAATTTTGGATTGGCCTTGGAGATGTGCAGATTTCTTCCTCCCTTTGAGTTATCTTCTTCATTGTGTACACTAGTAGTTCTTTTTCTTGTTCTGTCTCAGATCTGGTTGCAGGTTTTGCTGTTTCTCCAATCACAAGGTCAATTTCTGGTTCTACAACTTGCTGTTGTACGGAGGTATGTTTTGTTTCTAAAAAATGCTGCAAATTCTGCTGGTGCTGCTGCAAAATCTGGTGCTGCTGCAAATTATGTTCCATCTCCCAAGGTTGGGATTCTGCTATGTTTTGTTCTCTCTCCCCCTGAAGGCCAACTTTGGGGTAGTAAGGTTGATTTTCAAAGAAAGTTACATCCAAGGAGTGATAGAATTTTTTGCTTATGGGGCAGTAGTACCTGTATCCCTTCTTATTTGGCGGGTATCCTAAGAATATGCATTTAAGGGATTTGGGCTCTAATTTTCCTTTGTTAGGCTGGTTGTCATGCACAAATGCAGTGCAGCCAAAGACTTTGGGAGGAATGGATGAAAGGATTTTAATGTGTGGGTAAATGGATAAAAGTGTTTGGCAAGGGGTTTTGAACTTGAGGGCTTTAGAAGGCATTCTGTTTATTAAATATGATGCTGAAAGGACAGCTGCACCCCAAAAATGATTTGGTACATTAGTTGATAACATAAGGGATCTAGTAACCTCCATGAGGTGCCTATTTTTCCTCTCGGCAATACCATTTTGTTGTGGTGTGTTCACACAGCTGGTTTGGTGAATTATTCCATGCTTGAGAAGGTGAGATTTAAGGGAGTGGTGATAGTATTCACGGCCATTGTCAGTTCTTAGGACTTGGATTTTGGTTTGGAACTGAGTTTGGATCATATTGTTGAAGTTCTCAAAGATTTCTCCCACTTCAGATTTTTCTTTCATAAGGAACACCCAAGTAACTCGTGTATGATCATCTATAAAGGTAACAAACCATTTTGAACCAGTTATGTTCTTAACACGGGAAGGTCCCCAAACATCACTATGGATTAATGAGAAAGGTTGGGATGGTTTATAAGATTGAGGAGGATAATGGTTGCGTGAGTGTTTGGATAATTGACAGATTTCACATTGAAACAAATTTGAATTTTTATTGAATAGAGAAGGAAACATTTTTTCAAGGTACATAAAGTTTGGATGTCCTAATCGATCGTGCCATAGCATGACAGCTTCCTCTAGGTTTTCACCACTTGTTGCAACAACATAGACTGAATTATTTCTTCTCTTCTTGAACTCACTAGCTTGAAGGAAGTTGAGACCTGCACATTCCTCAGCATTGCCAATCTTCCTCCCCGAATCCAAATCCTGAAATTCACATAGGTGAGGCAAGAATTTAGTGAAACAATTTAGATCTTGAGTCAATTTACTTATGGACAAAAGGTTGCAATTCAACTTTGGAACATAAAGAACTGATTTAAGAGTAATGTCATTGGAGATGATTACTGAGCCTTTACCAATCACTTTTGTTTTTGTGCCGTCTGCTATTCTTACCATAGAATTGTCATTGCATGGGGAATATTCATCAAATAGAGTGATATCCCCAGTCATATGGTCTGAGGCTCCAAAGTCTACAATCCATGAGTTAGATATTCCCTTGTCAACAAAATAAACACATGAAGAATTACCTTTTTGGGCCAAGGCAGCAGTGGAGTGTGTGCTAGTGTTTTGAAGGGATTGTTGTAGCAATTTTTGCAACATCTCCATTTGTTCCTTGTTGAATGGACTTGGTCCAGGTACTGGGGCTGCCAACACTTTGCCTCTTTCTGATGTGGCAGCATGGGCGCGAATGTCCTTGTTCCTAGATGGTTTCCAGTCTGCTGGTTTTCCTTGAATGACCCAACATGTTTCTTTATTGTGGCCTGATTTTTTGCAGTGATCACACCAACCTCTAGATTTTTTGTAGTTTCCTTTCACAGCCAAGGCTGAACCTTCATTAATGGAGCTCTGATCCATGCTTCCAAGCATGACTTTCCTTCGGCTCTCTTCTCTTCTCACTTCTTAAAATACTTCTCTAATGTTGGGGCCAAGGATTATCCCTTACATCATCTAGATTCTTAAAATACTTCTCTTCTCACTTCTTGAAATAATGGATTCTTCCTCTTACATCATCTAGATTCTTGTTCAGGCCAAGGAGGAACTGGTATATTCGGTCTTTCTCCACCAGGTTTTTGTACTGTTTGCTATCTTTAGGGCATTTCCATACTATATCCTCATAGATATCCAGTTGCGGCCAGTAACAGGTGAGGGTATGGTAGTAATCAGTGACTGTTGTGTCTCCTTGTCGCAGGTCATGGAGGAGACTCTTGATCTCGAATATGGTAGAAGTATTATCAGTATTTGAGTATGTCTCCTTAGCAGCGCTCCAGATCTCGGCTGCAGTGCTGTAATACATGAAGTTTTCGCCTGCTTCAGGGGTCATTGAGTTCAGTAGCCATGTCATGACTAAACTGTTCTCTAGCTTCCACTTTGGGTAATCGGGGTCCTTTTTCTCTGGCTCTTCAGCATCATTAGAGATGTAATCTTCCTTCCCTTTTCCTTGAAGGAAGATCCGGACAGATCTTGCCTATTGGGTGTAGTTTTGGCCATTTAATTTGTAGCCAGCGATGGGTATAGTGGTGTTTTCGGTCAGGCTGGTAATTGTGGAAGTTCCAGCTGCCTTTTTAGGGTTTGGGTTTGTGACTGAACTGCTTTCTTCAGCCATGGAATAATGGTGTTTTTTTTTTACTTGGACTAGGTTTGCTCTGATACCATGTAGATTATTGAGGAAATGATCTTTTCGTTTCTTGAATCAGAATGGTTACAATTCTGGTTTTTAAATACAGCATTCCTTAGTCTAATAAATAAATCAGAATTAAATAAGAGAGATTTACTGTACAAAGTCCCTTGATATTCTCTACAGTTATCCTATATAATATAATAAATTATTTACAAAATAACCAGTCAATAAATGACTTATTCTCAGCCACAATTTTGGAATCCAACAAGTTTGATCAACTGGAAGTTTAAGACACTTTTGTGGAAGAGGTGGCCCATATTGATAATTATTAAAAGATTGTTGGTGCTAGAATTATGGTTGTTGTTGTTACTATTGGAAGTTTGGAGGTTGCTGCTGAGGTGGGATCTATTTGTAAAAAGCATGAGGAAATTGATGAGATGGAAACTACTGCTGTTGCGCTACTTCCAACTTTTTTTGCCATTTTGCATTTAATTTTGGAACTGCTTCTTGTATCATCTGTTGTGTTTTTCTGTTCTTGCTCAACCATTTATTGTTCTCGTAATTTCGTAATGTTAATAGCTGTCAACAGACGATGAAATTGATCTATACTAGCAATAAGAAGAATATTTCGTCTAAATATATCGTGATGGACTCTTTACAAATGTTGACTATAAACTACCACTGCTTATCCCATGTTGTACTTGACACCACTGATTTTCATAAAAAAATTAGTATCATATTGTTTCCTCTACGATGGATTAGCCAATTGAGTAGGAGGAAGAGTCGTTTGTCGATCATCCCATTCTTTCATGACTTCTTGATGTTTTTCCTATATAAAAAATAAATTAATAAAATTAACACTAATTAATGTGTAATAATATAGAGAACATAGTTAATGAAATTTTAAATATGAGAACTAATTATATACTTGAATCATTTGTGAGAAATCATCTATATACTCATTTGTCTTAGGTTAACATGAAGAAAGGGATATACCTTAGTAACCTCTCATCCAAGTTGTTTTTCCTAATATATTAATCGTCAAGTTTAATTTTTCATGTTTATGTTTTATTAATTAGTTGGTGAAATATATATATATATATATATATATATATATATATATATATATTATCTGATATGTCCAATAGACATGGAACCTCCCTTGTGAGTACTAGTAACTCTCTCATATGTTCTATTAATCTTTGCTTTTTATCTTTTCTATTTGTAAGCATTTGTGTTTCATTTCATCAACAAAGCGCTCCAAACATTTTCACCAATCCAATTTGGGTGTTTGTTCTCACCCTTGTTACCTGCGTACACAAACATAGAAGATATGCGTTTGGAGAACTGGTGGTGAAAAAACGCCAAAATTGCAACATCATGGTATCTTTTCTAAGAATATTTTTGTCTGTTAACTGTGTATTAATTAACAGTGAATATTAAGAAAACTAACTTATCCATGCAAATACCAATAAGTAAATTAATTTTATAACTTTCTTAAAGAATTGAAAATTTGATCCACTTCACTAAATTGAGATTCATATCCTCTTTTATTTCACCCTACGACAATCATAAGTGTATAAATTAAAAATGAATATTAAAAAACTAATTTATTCATGCAAATACCAATAAGTAAATTAATTTTATAACTCGCTGAAACAATTCAAAAATTGATGCACTTCACTAAATTGAGGAGTCCTCTTTTATTTCACCCTACGACAACTATGATTTTTTATATTTCTATTTAATGACTTCAGTAATTTTTCTGCGCAGATGATTTAGAAGGAAGATATATGCACAACATATAAATTAAATGTAAAAGTTAATTAATAAAATAATATAAAATGAAATTATTAACATGAATTAGTTTATATATATATATATATATATATATATATATATATATATATATATATATATATATATGTATATGTATATATTTACCCATCTCCTCTGAGGTTCCATTATTTCGTCAATGGTATAAGGCTGTTTAGGGACCTCAAGATGTAGTGGTACAACTCTACTCTATCACTAGTACTAGTTATCAACATAGGGATGGGAGATGTGTCACATAAATAAAGAAATTTAAATACATCAATTAGAAATATATAAATAAATATTAAACTTCAGTTCACATTTCACATTACAAATTAATTCATATACACAATATTTCACATTAATTACAAATTATATATATAATGCAAATTAATTAATTTTCGACATCATCATTATCATTGTCGTCGTTTGATGAGTGAATTAAGTCACCATCTGGCATCTTCATCATCCTCTAGTTCTTATGATTCTTGTTCCTCAACTTCTTCCCCAGTGTTTGACTCATGACAAAGTTGACTAATAGTCTCATCTCCAATCACATGATCTACATTTGACATTTCATCCATATGATATGCAACTTCATCATCATCTATTTCATCTTATTTGATTCGACCCGTTGGTCTTGTTTTGATTGCAGCACACCAACCTTGTTTGTTTCTGTTTGTCAATGAATAAGGAATATAATACACTTGTATTACATTATGGGTAATTGGCGAATGGATCAAACAGTGTATATATTTTGCTCAAACAAAAGACAAAAGACATAATGTTGGTCATCAAATTGATCTTACTACCTATGCTCAATGGATCAAACCACTTAGAATAAAATAAGACATTGTTTTTGCATATTCTACGAACGTGTAGTCAATTTCATAATTGTGTTCAATTATGCCGTAGAAGTTTTATGTTCTACCATTGTCGAACGGACTCTTCATACATACTCCACTATTTATTATCTCTTTTCCTTCGGTTCAAGATTCAACATGAAATTGTTATCCATTTACATAATGGGTGTATCATTCTTTGAAGCTTCTACTTGGGGCCACAGATAAATGCCTCAAATGGATGTTGATAGGAGTTGGTTTTTGTTGTTGAAACCTGTTGGTTAAGAAACACATGAAATATGAGGTTTGAATTGTCTTTACTGTTTTTAAAAACTGTTTCGAGAGGCTAAAAACTGAAGTAAATAAACATAACAGATAAGATAAAATATAATAGAATGCAAAGACACAACAATTTATCGTGATTCACTACTAACTCAGTAGCTACGTCTAATCCTTTCCTCTTTAATGATTTAAGCCACTAAACACACTAAATCAGAACATACACTTGAACACTTGTTAATCACAATGCCTGTGTTCAATATTCTCCACTCCAACTTAGTATCATCAAGTTGTTGCGGAAATGTAGATAATCAGAGGTAGATTATTAGAAGTAGTGCACTGCTTGTCTTCTCAGAGGTTTAACTGCATCAAATCTTTTACTCATTTCAGGCCTTGACTTTGTTAGAGGCGTTGACTTTTGTCAGAGCTTTGACTTTTACTAGAGGCATTGAATTTTCCAAAACATTGACTTTTCCCTGAGCGTTGACTCTTATCAAAGGTATTGACTTTTGTCAGAGGAGTTGACTTTCTTTAGAGGAAGAGGAAGTCACACGTTTGCTTCCATCTTTAGAGGCAGCTAAATAGAGGCAACTTGAGCAGAACCTTGCTTACTTCTTAAGAGGCAAAGGAAACTGAAGGTGCAAATACGAGAAGGGGGGTTGAATTGTGTTTGCCAAAGTTGAATACTTTTTGCTGATTTGATGAAAGTTGATATAAATTATTTGGAGAAGAAGCAATCAGATTTAGCAGCAGTGGATAATAAAAGCATAAGTATTTGGACACATAGATTTATCATGGTTCACCATCAACCTGGCTACATCCAGTCCTTTCATTCAGAAGGCTTTAATCCACTAATTCAAACACTTTGAATTACACAGCACCTGACCCTCCAAGCCAGTCTTCCCAAACAGCCTGACAGCCACAGAATTTTGAGGAACAACAACACCTTGACCCTACAAGCCAAGTCTTCTCCAACCAATCTGACAAGCCCAGATTGAAGAAGGAACTTACACCACCTTGACCCTACAAGCCAAGTCTTCTCCTAACAATCTGACAACCCCAGATTGAAGAAGGAACTTACACCACTATCGGGTTGGATACAAAGGTTTGGAACTTGAGTAGTTGCTTCTGTAAGCTGATTATAACAATGACTCTCACACTATAAGAAAAGAACACTTATAAAATATTTTTCTTTCGCACAAGTGTTGTTGGAACCAAGTTGATTCTTACACTTAAAGTTTTGATGTTAACAAAAGTATTTTATGAAAATAACATAATTGGCTTTGAAGAAGAATGCAAAAGTCAGAGGATGACGTCACCAGAAGATACCTCCAGAAGATGTCACTAGAGGATACATCATGAGGATACCAGAAGATATCACCAGAAGATACCTCTAGTGGATACAAAAAAATATCACCATAGGATACCTCCAGAGATATTAGAGGATACCTCCAGAGGATACCAGAAGATATCACCAGAGGATACCAGAAGATGTCATCAGAGGATACTAGAGGATATCACCAGAGGATCCCATCAGAAGCAAAAATCAGAGGATATCATCAATTAGATGATATCATTATAGGCAAGAATCAGATGACATCATCAGAGGATATCATTAATGGTCAAGATCAAGAGGAAACATGGTCCGGAAAAAGACATGGTCCATATCAGAAGGAAACATGGTCCAGAAGATAACGTGGTCTAGATCAGAAGATAACATGGTCTAGATCATAAAACATGGTCCAGACTTGGTCACGATTAGAAGAACACACATTCCAGATTTAAAACGTGATTCAGATTCATAGAAGACTTGATTCAAATTCGAAGAAGACTTGATTCAAATTTGAAAGAGATCTGATAAAAGTTTTAAGAAAATTTGATTCAAAAATCAAATAAGACCTGATGGAAAATTGAAGGAGATCTAATCAAAGTTTAAAGAAGATTTGTTTCGAAATTAAAAAGAAATATAATCAGTCAAAAGAATTTTTAGAGGAAATCTGAGCAAGATACAATTCAGAATTAAACTTGGACAAAGCCCATATTTCATCTATAAAAGGAGGTTTTGTTGGAAGCAAGTTGGTTCTTTCACTTAAATTTTAAATGTTAACAAAAGTATTTTATGAAAATAACATATTTGACTTAGAAGAAGAATGAAAAATTCCACCAGAAGATGACGTCACCAGAAGATACAAATTAGAAGTATGATGAAGTCACCAGAGGATGGTCACCAGATGACGTCACCAGAAGATGAAGATGACGTCACCAGAAGATACAAATCAGAAGCAGGATGAAGTCACCAGAGAATAGTTATCAGAGGATATAACCAGAGGATATCATCAGAGAATATCATCGGAGGATATCACCAGAGGATATTATCAAAGGATATCATCAGAGGATATCACCAAAGGATATCATCAGAGGGACCTGTCAGAGGATCTCATAAGAAGAACCCATCGGAGGATATAATCAGAAGCTCCCATCAAAGGATACAATCAGATGATCCCGTCGGAGGATAATTCTAGAGGATCTTATTAGAGGCAAAAATCAGAAGCTACATCATTAGAATCTGAAAGTATGCTCAAAATAGAATCTGAGCAAAATGCTCAAAACAGAATCAGAACAAAAGACTCTAGAAACAGAATCTAGATGAAAGTATGCTTGAAACAGAATCTGAGCAAAATGCTCAAAACAGTATCAGAACAGAAGACTCCAGAAAAAAAATCTGAGCAAAATACTCCAGAATATTCTCAAAACAGAATCAATCGAAATACATTCTAGAAGTAAAGAAATAGATCAAAGTGAAGCTCTAATTTCAACTATAAATAGAGGCTTAATGCTAAAGAATAGAGTATCGAAATATAGGTGAACTCAAGAAAAAATTCATAAGTATTTAAAGAGTTCAAAGGAGAGAAACACTTGCTTAAAAGATAAATATTTTCTAAGTGTTCTTTTCTTAGAGTGTGAGGCTGATTGTCATCATAGATTTTTCAGAAGGAAACACTCAAGTTCAAGTTAAGCTTGTTGTGAGTATCAACTTTCCAAAAGTAGTTACTCAGTTTAATTTCGATCCCTTGTATAAAATCCTATAGTGTTGAAGTTCCTACTAAAATCTGGGGTTGTCAGGTTGTTAGAAAAAGACTTAGCTTGTAGGTTTAAGGTTGTGAAGTTCGTCAAAAGTCTGGGGTTGTCAGACTGTTTGAGAAGACTTGGCTGGTATAATCAAGGTGTTGTTGTTCCTCAAAAAGTCTGGAGTTGTCAGGCCGTTTGAGAAGACTTGGCTGGTATAGTCAAGGTGTTGTTGTTCATCAGAAGTCTGGGGTTGTCAGGTTGTTTGAGAAGACTTGGCTGATATAGTCAAGGTGTTGTTGTTCCTCAAAAGTCTGGGGTTGTCAGGCTATTTAGGAACACTGGCTTGAAGGGTCAGTTGTATTGTAATTCAAAGGAGTTTGAATTAGTGAAAAGGCCTTCTGAAGGAAGGGACTAGACGTAGCCTAGTTAAAGGTGAACCAATATAAATTCGAGGTGATAACTTTTATTATCCGCTACTTATTTACTCTGATTGCTCATTATTCAACTAATTAGCAAAAAGATTGAAAGTTTGTCAAACACAATTCAACCCCCGTTCTTGTGTTGCACTTTCAGGCTTCATGCGGTAAAAGAGATCATCGAAAACACACAAGAACTCAAGCTTAAAGTTCAAAGTCATCCGAGAGTTCAAAAGAGAGATACACCTATGCGAGAAAGAAATATTTTCTAAGTGTTTTTTCAAGTGTGAGAGTCATTGCAACAATCAGCTTTCCAGAATCAATTATGCAAAGTTCCAAACCCTTGTAATCAAACCCGATAGTGGTGTGTAGAAGAAGACTTGGCTTGTAGGGTCAAGGTGTTGTTATTCCTCAAAAGTCTGGGGTTGTCAGGCTATTTGAGAATACTGGCTTGGAGGGTCAGGTGTTGTAATTCAAACTTTTGAATTAGTGGATTAAAGCCTTCTGAGTCTAATTATTTAATCATCAAGTAATTCACATCAACATTCATCAAAACAACAAAAAGAATTCAATTTTGGCAAACACAATTGAACCCCCCTTCTCGTATTTGCACCTTCAAGTGTTTCTCTCTTTGAACTCTAAGATGAATTTGGATTTTAAGTTTGAGTTCTTCTACTTTCTTCTGTTTTTCAATGATTTCTTCTTCAGCTTGGAGTATCTATTTATAGTTGCGATTTGGGCTTCTATTTGGTCCAAGTTTAATTTCGAATTGTATTTTGTTCAGAATTCTTTTGTAAATTCTTCGACTTGATTTTGTTCCTTTTTAAATTTGAATCAAATCTTCTTGTCATTTAAATTAAATCTTCTTCAAATTTTGATCAGATCTTCTTCAGATTTCACTTAAGTCTTCTTCGAATTTGAATCAAATCTTCTACGAATCTTGACTGTGTCTTCTTTCATACTCTGATGTTTGCCTCGAATGATGTCCTCTGATTCGTACCTCTGAAGGTATCCTCTAATTTTTGCCTCTGATGATATCCTCTGATTTTTGCCTCTTATGATATCCTCTGATTTATGCCTCTAATGATATCCTCTGATTTTTTCCTCTAATGATATCCTTTGATTTTTTGCCTCTGATGACATCTCTGATTTTTTCCTCTGATGATATCCTCTGATTTTGCCTCTAATGATATCCTCAGATTTTTGCCTTTGATGATAGCCTCAGTGGTTTCAAAAACAAGCAGAAACCACCAGAAGCAGAATTAATTATGAAAACCGATGTAGGTATACCAGAACCAGAGGAAGCTAATGCAGGTTTACTAGAACCAGAAGCTGATGCAGATTTACCAGAACCAGAAGCTGATTTACTAGAACCAGAAGCTGATTTAGGCAAAAAAAACTTGAAAAAGCAAAAGCTACAAGCAAGAATACGACAAATCTTCAGAGGATAAATCTGAAGATAAGGTAGAAAGAAATAATAAATCACTCCAAGACATGGCCAAAACTATGTTAAATGATTTAAATGTTGCAAAACACTTTTGGGCTGAAGCAATCAACACTGCATGTTACATTCAGAATAGAGTCTATATTAGGTCTATGTTGAATAAAACACCATATGAATTGTGGAAAGGTAAAAAGCCTAACATTTCTTACTTTAAACAATTTGGTTGTATCTGTTATGTGCTGAATACTGAAGATATCCTTGGTAAGTTTGATTCTCGATCTCAAAAGTGTATCTTCGTTGGATACTCTGAAAGATCTAAAGCTTATAGAGTGTTTAATACTGAAACTCATATTTTAGAGGAATCTATACATGTTAAATTTAATGACAAATAACTTGACACTGCAAAGTCAAAGCAAGATGTTGATATTGCAGATAAACCAGAACCAGAGGAAGCAGAAGTAGACAAACCAGCAGAAGCAGATAAACCAGCCGAACTTGGAGAAGTGAAGAATACAAGCAAGTCAGAAGCATGTGACACATCTTCAAAGGATGAATCTGATCAAATCAGAACCAGTCATGAGAAGTCAGAAGAGAAATCTGGATGGAAATACCAGTCATCTCATCCTATAAATATGATCATTGGAAGTGGAAGTGATTCCTTAAGAACCAGATCATCACTAAAAGACATCAGTCTATTTGGCTTACTCCCATTGATTGAGCCTACCTCTGTTAGTGAAGCATTGGCAGATGATGGATGGATTATTGCAATGCAAGAAGAGTTAAATGAATTTAAGAGGAATGATGTTTGAGATCTAGTTCTAAGACTAGAGAAGAACATTGTTGGAACCAAGTGGGTCTTCAGAAATAAGCTAAATGAAAAAGGTGAAGTGGTCAGAAACAAGGCAAGACTTGTGGAACAAGGTTACAGTCAACAAAAGGGTATTGATTACACTGAGACATTTGCTCCAGTGGCTAGAATTTTCTGAATTAATGCAGCATGAATTTCAAATGAGTATGATGGGAGAACTTAAGTTCTTCGTAGGGATACAAATTCAGCAAAGTTCAGAAGGTATTTACATTCACCAAACTAAATATACAAAGGAACTTCTCAAGAAGTTTAAAATGAGTGATTGCAAACCTATGGCTACACCAATGCATCCTACTTGTTCACTTGATAAAGATGAATCAGGCCAAAAAGTTGACCAGAAAATCTACAGGGGAATGATCAGATCATTACTCTACCTTACTGCTTCTAGACCTGATATCATGTTTAGTGTGTGTGTATGTGCTCGATTTCAATCTAACCCTAGAGAATCTCATCTAACTGATGTTAAGAGAATTCTTAGATATCTAAAAAACACTACAAACCTTACTTTGGTCTACAAGAAATCTCCTAAGTAGCAACTTAGTGGATATTGTGATTCTGACTATGCTGGAGATAAACTTGAAAGGAAAAGCAAGTGGCTATTGCACCTTTTTAGGTGACAACTTGATCTCTTGGTCCAGAAAGAGACAACACACCATTGTCATGTCAACAACAGAGGTTGAGTACATTTCAGCAGTTGGCTGCAGCTCTCAACTACTCTGGATGAAGCATCAACTTGAAGACAACAAAATATTAGAATCCAACATACCCATCTATTGTGATAACACCTCTGCAATTTGTCTAACCAAAAACCCGATCCTACACTCAAGAGCTAAACACATAGAGATCAAACACCATTTTATCAGAGATTATGTTTAGAAAGGAGTACTCAACATTCAGTTTGTAGACACTGAACATCAATGGGCTGACATATTCACCAAACCACTAACTGAAGATAGGTTTGACTTCATCAAGAAAAACCTAAACCTTATTTTGTTAAATGATTAATATTGTAATGTCTTCAAGTAGTTTAGTTTACATTATTTGTTTTTTAAAAAAATCATCAGAGGATGAAAATAAAATTCAGCAACATTTCTTTTTGTCTGATGACAAAGGGGGAGGAGATGTAGTATTTGATAAAATATCCGGGAAAAAGAAGATGTATATGAAAAGGGGAGAAGATGATGTATTTGATATGGTATCTGGGCATTAGACTTAGGGGGAGAAAATATAAAATGAAGCTTAGTCTTAGGGGGGGTCAAAGTCAAAAGAAAGGAAAAGTATTATAAACATGGTTTTGTCATCATAAAAAAGAGGGAGATTGTTGGAACCAAGTTGGTTCTTTCACTTAAAGTTTTGATGTTAGCAAAAGTATTTTATGAAAATAACATATTTGACTTAGAAGAAGAATGAAAAATGCCACCAGAAGATGACGTCACCAGAAGATACAAATCAGAAGCAGGATGAAGTCACCAGAGGATGGTCACCAGATGACGTAACCAGAAGATGAAGATGATATCACCAGAAGATACAAATTAGAAGCAGGATGAAGTCACTAGAGGATGGTCATTAGAGGATTTCACCACAGCATATCATCAGAGGGTATCATCAGAGGATATCACCAGATGATATTATCAGAGGATATCATAAAAGGATATCACTAGAGGATATCATCATAGGATATCATCAGAGGATATTACCAGAGAATATCAACGAAGGATATCATCAGAGGAACCTGTCAGAGGATATCATAAGAAGATCCCATCAGAGGATATAATCAGAAGTTCCCATCAGAGGATACAATCAGAGGCTCCCGTTGGAGGATAATTCCAGAGGATCTCATTAGAGGCAAAAATCAGAAGCTACATCATTAGAACCTGAAAGTATGCTCAAAACAAAATCTGAGCAAAATCCTCAAAACAAAATCGGAGCAAAAGACTCCAGAAACAGAATCTAGCTGAAAGTATGCTGAAAACAGAATCCGAGAAAAATGCTCAAAACAGTATCGGAGCAAAAGACTCCAGAAACAAAATCTGAGCCAAATACTCCAGAATATTCTCAAACAGAATCAATCGAAATACACTTCAGAAGTAAAGCAACAAATCAAAGTGAAGCTCTAATTTTAACTATAAATAGAGGCTTAATGCTAAAGAATAAAGTATCGAAATATAGGAGAACTCAAACAAAAATTCATAAGTATTCAAAGAGTTCAAAGGAGAGAAACACTTGTTTAAAAGATAAATATTTTCTAAGTGTTCTTTTCTTAGAGTGTGAGGCTGATTGTCATCATATATTTTTCAGAAGGAAACACTCAAGTTCAAGTTAAGCTTGTTGTGAGTATCAACTTTCTAGAAGTAATTACTCAGTTTAATTTCGATCCCTTGTATAAAGTCCTATAGTGCTGAAGTTCCTTCTAAAATCTGGGGTTGTTAGGTTGTTAGAAAAAGACTTATCTTGTAGGTTTAAGGTTGTGAAGTTCCTCAAAAGTCTGGGGTTGTCAGACTGTTTGAGAAGACATGGCTGGTATAATCAAGGTGTTGTTGTTCCTCAAAAAGTCTGGGGTTGTCGGGCCATTTGAGAAAACTTGGCTGGTATAGTCAAGGTGTTGTTGTTCATCAGAAGTCTGGGGTTGTCAGGTTTGTTTGAGAAGACTTGGCTTGTATAGTCAAGGTGTTGTTGTTCCTCAAAAGTCTGGGGTTGTCAGGCTGTTTAGGAAGACTGGCTTGAAGGGTCAGTGGTATTGTAATTCAAAGGAGTTTGAATTAGTGTAAAGGCCTTCTAAAGGAAGGGACTAGACGAAGCCTAGTTAAAGGTGAACCAATATAAATTCGAGGTGATAACTTTTATTATCCGCTACTTATTTACTCTGATTGCTCATTATTCAACTAATTAGCAAAATGATTGAAAGTTTGTCAGACTTCATGCAAACAATTCAACCCCCGTTCTTGTGTTGCACTTTCAGACTTCATGCTGTAGAAGAGATCATCGAAAAACACAATAACTCAAGCTTAAAGTTCAAAGTCATTCGAGAGTTCAAAAGAGAGATACACTTGTGCGAGAGAGAAATATTTTCTAAGTGTTTTTTCGAGTGTGAAAGTCATTGCAACAATTAGCTTTCCAGAAGCAATTATGCAAAGTTCCAAACCCTTGTAAGAAAACCCGATAGTGGTGTGAATTCCTCCTTCAATCTGGGGTTGTCAGATTGGTAGGAGAAGACATGGCTTGTAGGGTCAAGGTGTTGTTATGCCTCAAAAGTCTGGGGTTGTCAGGCTATTTGAGAATACTGGCTTGGAGGGTCAGGTGTTGTAATTCAAACTTTTGAATTAGTGGATGAAAGATTTATGAGTCTAATTATTTAATCATCAAGTAATTCACATCAACATTCATCAAAACAGCAAAAAGAATTCAATTTTGGCAAACACAATTCAACCCCCATTCTCGTATTTGTACCTTCAAGTGTTTCTCTCTTTGAACTCTAAGATGAATTTGGATTTTAAGTTTGAGTTCTTCTACTTTCTTCTGTTTTTCAATGATTTCTTCTTCAGCTTGGAATATCTATTTATAGTTGCGATTTGGGCTTCTATTTGGTCCAAGTTTAATTTCGAATTGTATTTTGTTCAGAATTCTTTTGCAAATTCTTCAACTTGATTTTGTTCCTTTTTAAATTTGAATCAAATCTTCTTGTCATTTAAATTAAATCTTCTTCAAATTTTGATCAGATCTTCTTCAGATTTCAATCAAGTCTTCTTCGAATTTTAATCAAATCTTCTACGAATCTTGACTGTGTCTTCTTTCATACTCTGATGTTTGCCTCGAATGGTATCCTTTGATGATGTCCTCTGATTCGTGCCTCTGAAGGTATCCTCTGATTTTTGCCTCTGATGATATCCGCTGATTTTTGCCTCTGATTTATGCCTCTAATGATATCCTCTGATTTTTTCCTCTTATGATATCCTTTGATTTTTTGCCTCTGATGATATCCTCTGATTTTGCCTCTGATGATATCCTCTGATTTTTGCCTCTGATGATATCCTCTGGTGGGATCCTCTTGTGATATCCTCTGGTGGGATCCTCTGGTGATGTCCTTTCGAGGTATCCTCTGGTGGCATCCTTTCGAGGTATCCTCTGGTGACATCCTCTGGGTGCATCCTCTAGTGACATCCTCTGGTGGCATCCTTTGGTGGCATCCTCTGGTGACATCCTTTGGTGGAATCCTCTAGTAACATCCTCTGGTGGGATACTCTTGTGATATGCTATGGTGGCATCCTCTAGTGGCATCCTCTGGAGGTATCCTCTAGTGACATCCTCTGATGATATCCTTTGGTGGCATCCTCAGGTGGCATACTTCTTCGAAGTGTAAAACCAACTTGGTTCCAACAGAAACTTGAGCAGAACCTTGCTCGCTTCTTCAAAGGTAGTTGTAGCAGTCGTTTGTTTGTACCATCAAAGGCAATATTTCAGAGGCGCTTTTCACCATATTTGGAATGCGGAATATACCAAGTCCTTTTGGTCTAATCATTAGAGGATATATCCTAATATCCTACACAATACTTTTGGTCTTGGAATTGCACAATTAATTAAAACATTAGTGTTTTGTATTGTTCCCACTAACCGATTTTGTTATCATCAAAACAAGTAGGGCCATAGTACTTGAAACCAATTTTATTCTAACAATCTTTTTTGTGAACAATTTTTTATTTTAAAAATAAGGCATTACAACAAAGCTTGCCCCCTCAGAATATGCATGTTTGATTTAAAAGATGAAAATATTATGACAGTATAAAAATAGTTATTCAAAAAAATACCTTCTCAGCCTTTTGTCATTAGAAAAAAAGAGTAAAGTAAAGTTGTAAACGTTTTTTTGTTACTGACATCTTGCAGAGTATCACCACTGTTAATTGAATTTAGTTTTACTAGATGCACAAACAAATTCAATGTCATCAAAAGCAGAGCATATATATTTAATCATTCACTCTGATTTACAAGAGCCAATCGTTTAGAGGATTCAACATCATTCTTTAATAAACAAAATATTTAGATGTTTCTTTATTAAATTAAATTTCTCCTAAACTAGGGGTTTTGTAAAAATGTCAGCCCACTGATGATCAATGTCTAAAAATTTAATATCACAGATGATAGGGATGTTACTCACATTTATGTTGAAATCTGCAAGTTGATGTTTCATTTACAACATTTGAGTGTTGCAACTAGCTATTGAGATATACTCTGCTTTTGCTGCTGACAATATAATTGTTCCTTATCTTTTGCTTGACCAGGAGATCAGATTCTCACCAAGGAAAGTACAATTTCCACTAGTGCTCTTTCTTTCTAATTTATCTCTAGCATAGTCAGTATCACATAAACTAACTAACATGTACTCAAAGGAAGGCTTAAAACATAGACCAAGTTAGTAGTTCCTTTTAGATATCCAAAGATCCTCTTAACAACTGTTAAGTAGGATTCTTTAGGATCAGATTGACATATAGCACACACACACTAAACTGAATATTAGGTCTAGAGGCAGTCAAGTAAAGAAGGGAACATATCCTTCCTCTGTATACCTTTTGATCTACCTTTTAACCTTCTTTATCTTTATCAAGAGAGCAAGTTGGATGCATAGGAGTTACCATGACCTTACAATCATCCATTTTAAACTTTTTAAGCAATCTCTTGTGTATTTGGTCTGGTGAATGAGTACTCCCTTTGGACTTTGATGAATTTGAATTCCCAGAAAGAATTTTAATTCTCCCATCAAGCACATATCAAACTCATTTTGCATTAACTTTTACAATTATTGGCAGAGCTTGCCATTAGTAGAACAAAAAATTATATTATCAATATATACTTGGATAATAAGAAGGTCATTCTTAGGTCATTTTGTAAATAAAGTAGTGTCCACTAGGCCTATTTCAAAATCATTTTTTAACAAAAAGTACTTAATTTGTCATACCGAGGGGGTTGTTTCAAACCATACAAAGATTTATTTAGTTCGAACACATGGTCTGGATATTCAATATCCTAAAAGCCAAGGGGTTGTTTGACATACATTTCTTCCTTTATGTAATCATTTAAAAAATCACCTTTTCCATCCATTTGATATAAAGTAATTTTGTTAAAAACAACTAAGGAGAGTAAAAGTATAATAGCTTCTAACCATGCCACATAGGCAAAAGTTTCAATCTAATCAATATTTTTCTGTTGACAGTATCCTTGGGCTACAAGTCAGGCTTTATTTCTGAATACTTCACCCTTCTTATTTAACTAGTTTCTGAAAACCATTTTGGTTTTTATGGATTTCATTTCTTTAGGCTTAGGAACAATACTCCATACATCATTCCTTTTAAATTGATTTAACTCTTCTTGCATAGCCCATATCTACCCATCATCTGATAAGGCTTCATTTATAGTTGTTGGTTCAAATGCAAAGAGTAGTCCAAATAGTGATGATTCTTTAACAGAGGATCTGGCTTTCAGACGATCATTTTCACTTCCAATGATCAGAGTGCTTGGATGAGAGGATTGTTATTTCCATCCATGTTTTGATTCTTGATTATTTTGATTTGATCTCTCAGGCATAATCTAATTTTTTTTGTTTCCTCTGATTTTTCTGTTTCCTTTAATTTTGTTGTTTCCTCCGATTTTGTTGGTTCCTCTGATATTTGTGAATCTGCAAAATCTTCATCTAGCTTTGACGTTTTATGGTCAAGCTTTTTGTCATCAAACTTGACATGTATTTATTCCTCAACAATTAGTGTTTCTTTGTTGTATACCCTGTAGGCTTGAGACCTTTCAAAGTATCCCGAAAAGAATCACTTTTGAGATCTTGAGTCAAACTTTCCAAGTTTCTCTTTGGTGTTTAGAATGTAGCATGTACACCCAATTGATAGAAATAGGAAATGTTGGATTTTATTCCTTTCCACAATTCATAAGGAGTCTTATTTAGAATAAGTATGATATAGATTCTATTATGAATATAACAAGCAGTACTCACTGCTTCTTCCCATAAATGCTTAGCAACATTCATTTCGTGAATCATGGTTCATGCCATCATATTGAAGAGATCTGTTTTTTCTCTCTACAACATCATTCTGTTGCGATGTTCTAGGTGAAGAAAAGTTATGAAAAATATCATTCTCTTTACAGAGGTTTTCAAATAGTTTGTTTTCAAATCCACCTTCATGATCACTATGAATAGTTACTAGGAAAAAACCTTTTTCATTTTGAACCTATTTGCAGAAAGTAGTGAAAACTTTATGTGACTCATCCTTGTGTTTTAGAAATTTTACTCATGTCCATCTGGAATAGTCATCAACAATAACAAGTTCATATTTTTTACCACTGACATAGGCAATCTTTACAGGGCCAAATAAATCAATATGCAGAAGTTCAAGTGGTCTAATAGTGGAAACAATATTTTAGAAGAAAAAGAAGATTTTATTTGTTTCCCTTTCTGACATCATCACAAAGAGCATCTGATTTGTACTTAAGATTAGGCAATCCTCTAACTAAATCAAGTTTTTCAATTTTGAAATTAACTTAAAATTTGCATGCCCTAATCTTTTGTGCCAAACCATTTGTTCCTCATTAACGAATAATAGACAATGACTTCCTGTTTGTTTAAATTAGAGAGGTTTATCTTATAAATATTTTTTTCCTCTGGCCAATAAATAATATGGATCCATCTTTTTTACTTATTGCCTTACAAAACTTTTGATTAAAGGTAATATCATAACCACTGTCACTTAATTGACTTATACTTAGTAGGTTATGCATTAATCCTTTTACAAGTAAAACATTTTTAATGGAGGGAAGGGAACCACTACCTACTGCTCCATGACCTATTATCTTACATTTCTTATTACCTCCAAAACCTACAAGTCCTTCTTCCTTGAAGGTCAGGTCTTGGAACATAGACTCTTCTCCTGTCATATGTCATGAGCATCCATTGTCCAAACAACATGATTAGTGTTTTAATTTTGTTACTAAGGATATCTGCAAGATAGATAATTTTATCCTTAGGTACCCAAATTTGATTGGGTTCTGGTTTGTTAGTTTTGACAGGTTTCTTGTCTTTCCATGGTTTTTGCCACGGACAAGTTGTTATGTTATGACCTTTCTTATGGCAGTATGAACAAACCACATATGATGATATAGGTTTAGGATTTTTTGTTGGTTCTTCATAACCTATGCATATTTTATTATTTATGCTAACATCATAGATCATATAAGCTTGTTTACTTATGTCTATGTCGTTTGCAAGAAATTCTTGAAAGGCTAATTCATACTTAACATAGTTACATGTTTTATCTTCTGATGTTTTAGAAACGTTTTCTTTCAAAGTCAATTTTTCTTCTGAAGTTTTCAAAACATTTTCTTTTAGAGTCTGATTTTCCTTTAATGTTTTTAAAACATTTTCTTTTAGAGTCTGATTTTCCCTTTTTAAATTTTGAAATTCAATTTTAAGGGAACTGCATTTAGTTGTTAAGATATCATTAGCTTTTCTAAATGACTGAAGTTTTAAAGAAATTTTATGATTTTTGTTTAAAAACTCATTTATTACTTTCATAAGTTCACTGCGAGATAGGTTAGAAAATATCTCAATTTCTTCATCAACAGATTCACTATTAGAGTCATATTTTGAGTGGGTGTTTTCCGTTAGAGCCATGTTCGCATGCTCTTCATCTTCATCAAATGATTCATCAGAGCCATCTTGGGTAGCAATCAAACCTTTCTTCTTTGTCTTAACACCTTTCCTCTGGGATTTTTCTCAGTCGAATTTTGGACAGTCAGATTTGATATGGCTTTGTTCCCTGCACTCATAGCAGATAGGTATGTTCTTGTCTTGTCTTTCACTTTTATCTCTACTATTTTGGAACCTTTTGAAATCTCTATTGGGAAAAGATTTGATTTCCTTGTTCCACATGTGCTGGATTTTCCTTGAGATAAAGGATAGTTCTTCATCTTCTGATTCCTTACTTTGATCTTCCAAGTCGCTATCCTTAGAATTTCTCTTATTTCCTTGAGATTTTAAAGCCAAGGACTTAAACTTCTTTTTGGGCTCGTCTTCATCTAGCTTAATCTCATGAGATATGAGAGAACTCATCAGCTCTTCCAGAGGCAGTTTGTTTAGATCTTTGGCCTCTTGAATAGTAGTTACCTTTGGTCTCCACTTGTTGGGAAGACTTCTGAGAATCTTATTCACGTGGCCAGAGGTAGTATAGCCAGAGGTAGTATAGCTCATTTGGAGCACCTTTAGTTCAAAAACCAGAGTTTGAACTCTGGAAAACATTTTCTCAATATCCTCATCTTCTCATTTGGAAGAGTTCATACTTTTTGACAAGCATATTTGCTTTGCCCTGATGCACCTGCTTGTTTCCTTCATAGTTCAGAACTAGAGCATCAAAGATACTCTTGGCTGTTTCTTTGTTGCTGCACTTGTCAAACTCTTTGAAAGTGATAACATTTATTATGAAGGTTCTGGCTTTGTGATATATTTTATATTGCTTTTTTTGATCAACATCGAGATCTTTTCTAGATATCTCAACGCCCTTAGCATTTTTTGGAGCCTCATAGCCATCTTCTACCATATCCCAAAGTTCAGGATCATGAGAGATGTAGAAACTTCCGAGTCTGTCTTTCCAATACTCAAACATTTCTCCATCAAACAAGGGAGGCATGTTTATGTTTCCTCCTCTAACTTCTCCACTATAGTTAGCCATAAAACAATACAAATATTTTACTCAAAACATGGTTAAGTGCTTAGCTTTGAGACTGCGCTCTGATACCACTTTTTGGTTAACAAACACAAGGAAATGGGGTTTAAATTGTATTTACTGTATTTAAAAACTATTTCGATAGGCTAAAAGCTGAAGTAAATAAACATAATAGATAAGATAAAATAGAATGCATAGACACAAAAATTTATCCTAGTTCACTACTAACTCAGTAGATACATCCAGTCCCTTCCTCTTAAAGGATTTAATCTACTAAGCTCATTGAATCAGAACGTACACTTGAACACTTGTTAGTAAAAAATGATTGTGTTCAATCTTTTCGCCTACAACTTAGTACTATCAAGTTGTTGAGGAAAGGTCAACCACTACTAGACTGGATTACAAGTTATAACAATGTCTTCTCAACTTTTAGCTTAGTACCCTCAAGCTGTCAAGGACAACAAACAGCCACTATTGGGCTTAGTTACAAATCAATGAGTGTTTGTTTTTATTGAAAAATCTCTCTCACAAGAGGATGTTTATAAGATAATACTTTCAGATTACTTTCTCAGCACTATTTGAATGTTTTTAAGTTGCTATGCTGCTTGATGTGTTGTATGTAATTGTTATGAAATTGTTGTGAGTTGTTGTGTTTCTTCAAATCATAATGTGTGTCCTTGTATAGAAGCTTCATAGTAACGTTTGTGTCCTTCAAGGCATGGTCTTGTGTACTTCATTGCAGAAGACAACTTGTATCTTTATTGTTTTCAGCAATTGAATTGTTGAAAATAAATTTAACTGATGAGCATAAAACTGAAACCTGTTGATGCCTAAAGTTATCCGCTTTTTTTTTGGACTTTTTATTAAAAAAATAAATATATAAAAAATGAAATAAAAATATAATAATAATAATAATAATAAAAATAAATAATTAAGACTATAAAATTTAGACAATCATGAGTGCTTCTGGTTCCTATTTGCCTCTGATTCATGTTTAGATGTTTCATTCATTTCTAAAACATAAAAAAAGTATATAATTGAATGAAAATAAACTGAAAAGAAATGGATTGATGGTAAAAAAATCAGTATAATGGTGATTAATTGAATGAAAAGAAATCGATTAATGGTAATAAAAATTAGTATAACTGTGATTAATTGAATGAAAAGAAATCGATTAATGGTAATAAAAATCAGTATAATGGTGATCAATTGAATGAAGAGAAACCAGAAACAGATGAATTAATAGTAATAAAAATTGTGATCAATTTGCAATTATTTCCTTGTCTTTTGTAACCTACACCCAAAAAGTCTATAAATAATCCACACCAAGAGGAGAAAAAAGGAAAAAGAAAGGAAGAGCACTATTGAGTAAAAGAGAGAGAGAGAGAGAGAGAGAGAGAATAATATGCAAAAATAGATAGGAGTAGAGAATTTGAACATGATAAAACCAGCCAAACCAATTCAACCTCTTCTTCATTATTAGTCCAAACCAAGTAGTTAAGCATGAATCCATCTTTATATAAATGCACTCTTATTTGCTCTTCACTCTTAAAACGTCTACATTGACACAAACAACATGGACATCTAATTTCCCTACCAAAATAATGTTTTTGAAAAGTAAAGCATATTGTATATATATAATGTTGTTTAAGATTTTTCTTTATAGAAAATTTTCTATTATACTTCCAACTACGATCCATATATATATATACATTCTAAAAATTAAATAAATTTAATACGATCATTAATTAGATCAATGTTATATATATACAATATGCTTTACTTTTCAAAAACATTATTTTGTTAGTGACAAACAACTACAAATTACTAAATAATAAATTGTGACATACATGATATGTCAATTAAGAGAGCATTTACAAGCAATATAATATATCATAATAAAGAATTAACTAAAATAAAATATTAAATGACGTTTAATTAATTTTAGCATTATAAAAATTTCTATAAATCAAAATAGGGACTAAAAGTATATAAGTTTTTATTAGACTCAATTACAACTGTAATAAATTTGTAATGACTAACAACATATATTTAATGTTGTTAATTTTATTAATATTTTTTATAAAAATAACTACATTAAAATGATAACGTTTTACAAATTTTTTAAAATTTTCTGATAT